>PVLC010001711.1:0-133960 GCA_004027655.1 Graphiurus murinus | reverse complement strand
GCTATACCCCAGCCCTTTTTTGTTGTTTTGAAACAGGGTCTTATCCAATTGCTGAGGCTGGCCTTGAACCTGAGATCCTCCTGTCTCAGTCACTTAAGTACTGGGATTACAAATGTGAGCCACCACACCCGGCTCCTCTGCACACTTTCTTTTTTTTTTTTTTGGTACTGGGGATTGAACTCAGGGGCATTCTACCTCTGAGCTACACCCCCAGCCCTATTTTTTATTCTTTATTTTGAAACCAGGTCTCACTAAGTTGCGGAGGGCCTCACTAAGCAGCTGAGGCCGGCCGCGAACCTGGATCCTCTGATCTCAGCTTCTCTGCACACTTTCTGTGTATGGCGCTCTCTCTCAGAGAAATTATGGCAATTCTAACGACCAGTTGGTGCTGGCTTCTAGGGGCTTTGCACGCCCTATCTCATTTGTGAGATAGAATGATCGTGAGGTGCAGAATGATTTCTGTCTTCAGTTTGCAGATGAGAAAATCGAGGCTTCAAGAGGTGAAGTCATTTGACTAAAGCTAGAAAGGGCAGAGCAGAATCCAGTCCTGCCTTGCTGTTGTCCCAGCCCTCCATGGGGGAGGGTGCTGCCTGGAATACAGCAGGCCCTTGGGGATCGTTTTATGAATGAATGAATGAATGAATGAATGAATGCACAAAGAGGGGCTGCTCCAGAGTGGGCTGTGAGAAAGGAGAATGGAGGTTAGGGCCACTGGAGTGTGCAGGGAAGTTATCTGCAGGGGGGTTTGCAGCTGGTGAACAGCTTAGAGGTTAAATCCCGACTCTGCCTGCAGGCCTGTTGGAATAAATCCTGAGGTTGGGCACAGACATGAGATGAGGCTGAGCTCAGGAGAACTGCAGGTTGGGGGTGCAGGGGCCCCAGCTGCATGTGGAGGCGGGGGTGGTGCAGAGAACAGGGCTCAAGTCTCAACCCTGAAACTCGCTGCCACAGCCTCAGCAGTCTTGAAGGTCTGAATTTCACTCTTGGCCTGCAGACGGGATGAGGGTACCTGGTTATGCTGTGGGTGCCTGTCTCGCTGGTCCTGTCCCATGGCTCCTCCTCACAGGGAGCAGATTTATACACACTGTGACCGAGGTGTGGTTTATGTCTAGTATTGCCCCTCTGACCCCACGTGGAGACCTCCTAATGCTCTTGGGCTTTATTTTTCTTGGTACTGGGGATTGAACCCAGGGGCAGTCTACTTCTGAGCTATATTCCCAGCACTACTTTAAACAGGATCTTGCTAAATTTCTTAGGGTCTTGCTAAATTGCTTGAGGCTGTTCTCAAACCTGCAATCCTCCTGTTTCAGCCTCCCAAATACTGGGACCACAGGCATATGCCATTATGTCTGGCTCTCTTGGGATCTTTAATGGACTTCTTTTATAAAAACTGAGCCAGGAGTGGTGGTCATACTTGTGATCCTAGTACTGGGGAGGCTGAGACAGGAAGATCTCAGGTTCAAGGACAGCGTTAGCAACATAGCAAGACTCTCAGCAACCAGAGAGGCCCTATTTCAGAACAACAACAATTACACACACACACACACACACACACACACACACACACACACACACACATATATATAGAGAGAGAAAGGGCCATATAATCTGGATGTAGATGTCCTGGGTTCAATCCCCAGTACTACAACAAAACAAAAGTAGAGGTATCCACCTATCATCCCAACTACTTGGGAGGCTGAGGCAGAGGATCATAAGTTTGAGGTCAGCCTGGGCCATTTAATAAGACCCTGACTCAAAATAAAATAAGAAGGGCTGAGGATGCAGCTCAGTGGTGGGGCCCTTGCCTAGCACATAGGAGGCCCTGGGTTCTAACTCCAGTATGGAAAAAAGCCAAAACAAAACAAAGAACAAACAACCACAAAAACTGAGGTATCACTTACAAAGAATAAATTTGCAAAGGTTAATGAGTTTTGACAAATGCACTTAGTCTCCTAACTGCCACCACAACTAGCATGGAGAACAGTTCCATTACCTCCTAAATTCCTTTCTTCTCTTTTGTACCTCTCCATCCCCAGCCCCAGGCAGTCACTGAGTTGTTTTCTATCCCTCTAGTTGGAGCTTTTCTAGAATGTTGTATATACTGTATAATGTAGCTTTTTAAATCTGTCTTATTTCACTTAGCATCGTGCACTAGAAATTCATCTACATCATTGCGTTCATCGGTGGTTTTCCATTGTTTAGCTCTCCCATACTTTGTGTATTCATTCATCAATCGAAGGAGACTGAGTTTGGTTCTGGCCTTTGAAAATTAAGACTAAAGAATGGCTTTGGCTGAGTGAGGAGGGTTGCAGGTTTGAGGCCAGACTTAGCAGCTTAGTGAGACCCTCGGTAACTTAGAGAGACCCTGTTTCAAAATGAAAAATAAAAAGGACTAGGGGTATAGTTCAGAGGTAGAATGCTCCTGGGTTCAATCCCCAGTGCCCCCCCCCCCCAAAAAAGAGTAAGTGAGAGGGAATGCTTCACTGTGAACCCCAAATTCTAGAGCTGGAAGATACTTTTGAAATCCAATGAGATTTCCAGATGTAAAAGTAAATTCTCTACTAATAGCCCAACCCTCTCTTTCAACAACTGAAGAAACAGAAGCCCAGAGGGGAGAAGGGACTTACCCAGAATGATAGTGGACTTGGAGGTGGGGCTGAGAGTTGAACCCAAGTCTTTCAACTTGTAGGACAATGTAAAGTTCAAAAGCCTTCCCTGAGAGTCAGGAAACCATTAGTACCTGACTGAATTCAGCTGCAAGAATGAAATGAAGTAATGTTTATAAATCACTTAGAACAGTACCTAGAACATGGTACACTATATGTGTGTTAATACCTACTATGTGCTAGTGGCTGAGCTGGTATGGAGATACACCAATGAATAGAAGGGCCAGCCAGGCTGGGCGTGGTGGCGCACACTTGTAATCCCAGCATTCGGGAGGCTGAGACTGGAGGATCCAGGTTTGAGGCCAGCCTCAGCTACCTAGTGAGGCACTCCACAACTTAGTGAGACTCGGTTTCAAAATAAGGAATAAAAAATAGGGCTGGGGGTATAGCTCAGAGGTAGAATGCCCCTGAGTTCAATCCCCAGTACCGCAAAAAAAAAAAAGAAGGGCCAGCCAGGAGGGACAGGTCTTGGACTACACCACGCCAGCTGCCTGAGGATGGAGATGCTGGAGGCTGCTTCACTGTGGGAACCCAAGGGGCCTGGTGTCCTTGGGTGCTCAGGAAGGAGATATTGAAAGGACAGGGACAAAGGTGTGGTGCTGGCCTGGGACTACATTCGAGGTAGAGCCGCTGAGGGCGGTCTGCAGCTGTGGGCTCTCGTGATGCTGGGGTGAACCTGAGGCCCAGGAGGTGCTGGGGTGGGGTCCTTCTCTCTTTCTTATAGCTGAGCCCTGGGGGCCGCACCCTGTGTCCTTTCTCTTCCAGGCTGGCTGGCAGCTCCACCTGCCAAAAGTGAAGAAGAGGTGGCTCTTCCCTGTCTTCAGCGGCTTCCTCTTCCTGCTCTCGGTGGTCATGACCGGCTGCTTCCTGTGGCAGTATTACCTCCCCAAGCTGCAGACTGGTGAGTGCAGAAGTGACCCGAGCACACCTGTAATCCCAGTACTTGCGAGCGAGGCTGAGATAGGAGAGAGAGGAAGATTGCGGGATCTCGACCTCAGCAACTTATTGAGACTCTCAGCGACCCAGTAAGACTCTGTTTGAAAATAAAAGCTAGAGCCACTGAACCCAGTACCAAAAAAAAAAAAAAAAAAAAAAGACAGTGTTGCCCCACCCAGCTCTGTCCCTGCAAGTCCTCCTGGGCTTTGAGCTGCCACCTGAGCCTGGGATCCAGGGAGGACCATGAGATTTAGACTCAGGAGCTTTGGCCTCCATTCTGACTCCAGGCCTCACTAACTGCCTTTTGGGCCAGTTGTGTGACCTTTCTGAGCTTTGATGCTCTTAGGTATTAAGCAAGGACCCTAATGCCATCGGGGTTTCCTCAAGCCACCCAATCTGGGGATCCAACTCAGGGTCCCTTAAAAGTACAAACAGTATTTTCCTTGCTCTGCCTTCAGCCAACACAGTGGGATCTCAGGGTCCTTGCCCCCTTTAAAGACCCTCCCATCACTAAACGAGGACCTGAGAAGGGCGACTCTCAGGTGTCCAGGGACATCGGCTGCCCTTTCTTGCAGCCTCTCTCCTTCCTGGGCCGGTCAAGGTCCAGCAAAGGAGCCACCATCAGAGCCATCAGCTCTCTGTTGCTATAGCAACCCTGGGACTTCCAACCTCCTGAGATCCTGGATGGTCCAGAGCCTTGGGGTCTCTGGAGTGAAGAAGCATGCCTCTCTCCATTCCTGTGTCACTCTGAGTGGCAGATACCCCAAAGCTCAGTGAGCATCCTGGACTCCCAAAGGACCATGGTGATTTTTGCAGACGTGGCTCCCTTTATTTATTTATTTATTTATTTATTTATTTATTGCCAATTCCTTCCTCTCCCATCCCAACCCTTTCTTTCTAGGGTACATTCCTTGATGAGGGGTTTCTTAGTTCCTCAAGAAAATAGACCCCAGGTAGGTGGGCTGGCCTGTCCCTTGGGGCCATACTTCCCAAACTATCAAGTTACCAGTTCAGAGAGGATTGGTTTCACTATAAATACATAAAAATGAATTATTAGGGAATTTTTTTTAAAAGGTACAAAACAGAAGCCCAAGTTTTGCATTACTAGATTTACCAGATGCAAAACTCTGGGGAATTGCTACAAAATGTTCTAAAGACTTTCTCTCCAGTTTTGTACTTATCACAAACAAGAAACAAAGAGTTTGTGATCGGCTGGGCATGATGGCGCACACTTGTAATCCTAGTACTTGGGAGGCTGAGACCAGAGGATCTGGGTTCTCGGCCAGCCTCAGCTACTTAGTGAGGCCCTCTGCAATTTAGTGAGACCCTGTTTCAAAATAAAGAATAGAAAAAAAATAGGACTGGGGGTATAGCTCAGAGGTAGAATGCCCCTGGGTTCCATGACCAGTAACACACACACACACACACAAATAAAAAAATAAAAACAAACAAACAAACAAAAACAAAACAAAACAAGAGTTCATGATCTACAGACATGGTCCTCACTCCCCCTCCTCACACGTGAGCATCACCTGGTGCTGGTAGTGCAAGGACTCTCAGGCCCCACCCTGGTCTGCCCGGGTCTACTGAACCACATCTGCATGCTAAGGTTCCCGGGTGACTCTGCAGGGGTGGGCACATTAGAGCAGTACAGCTATCGATTCCAGCCCTCTGGGTCCCAGGCCAATGAGGCCAAGGGAGGCTCCAGCTGACACCCCTTCTCTGATCATTTATTTATTTACTTATTTTTGTGATGCTGGGGATTGAACCAAGGGGCATTCTACCTCTCGCCTATACCCACAGCCCTATTTTTAAAGTAGGGTCTTGCTAAGTTGCTTAGGCTGGTCTCAAACCTGTGATCCTCCTATCTTAGCCTCCAAAGAACTGGGATTACAGGCCATTTTTATATTTTATTTTGAAACAGAGTCTCACTAAGTTGTTGAGGCTGGCCTCAACCCTGCAATGCTCCTGTCTCAGCTACCATGCCCGGATCTCTCCTCTGATTATTATTAATATTTTTTTCAGTACTAGGGATTGAACCCAGGGACATTCTACCTCTGAGCCACACTCCCAGTCCTATTTTTTATTCTTTATTTTGAAACAGGGTCTCACTAAGTTGCGGAGAGCCTCACTAAGTAGCCGAGGCTGGCCGTGAACCCAGATCCTCCGGTCTCAGCCTCCCAAGTACTGGGATTACAAGTGTGCGCCTCATGCCCGGCTCCTCTCCTCCTTTAATAGATTATTAAACCTATGCTGTGGACTTTTTGAAAGAGCTTCCCCATGGTACTTTTCCTGTTTAAGTAAACCAGCTACCCTAAGCCTCCTGGCGTGCTGTTTCTCAATTCTGTGGGCTGGCTGGAAGTTTTGCTGCTGGTCTAACCTGGCTCTCTCCGACTGGGGCAGGGCCTGTCCCTTCCTGGGATTTCTTCTCAAGGCTGCTATCCCAGGACTGCCCACCAGGTGGCAGTGTCCACAGGGAGCAAGTCCTGTAAGGCCTCCCTTCAGAAGTCTCAATTGGGCTGGGCAAATTGTAAAGCCAGACAGACTCAGGAGGTCGGAAGAGGGCTGGGGGTGTAGGGCAGTGTCGAGCCCTTGCCTAACATGCCTGAGGTCCTGAGTTCCATTTCTAGCACCACAAAAAAGGAAAAGTGAGGTGTGGGGCCACTGGGGTGATACTGTGGCCTAAATCCTGTTCTGCCAACACCCTACCTCCTCCCCTGAGTTGCAGGACAGCCGCACATGAGCAAAGGCAGAATGGACTCTGCCCGCTGCCCAGCTCTGGCGATGGGATGGGCTGTCCCGGTGTGCTAGGCCTGAAGCCTAGCTGTGGCTCCGAGGCTCCTTCTCCACCCACAAATGGATAATCAGCATGAGGACCAGGGAGGCAGACAGGCAGAGGGGCTGAGCCTGCGCCAGAGCGGAGTCTAGGACCAGCCGGGGCAGGAGGCTGGCTAAGCAGGAAAGAAGAGGGCTCAGCGGCTGCCAGCTAGGAATTGTGGCCTGAAGGATCTGGAGGTCAGTGTGGCCTCAGTCTCCCCTCCTGGCATGCTCTGCCCACTGCCCCCCGGTGCCTGCAGCCAGGCCCTGTACCAGCCTCTCCTGGTGAGGCTCTTGCTGGCTCTGGAGGCCTGTCCCCAGGCCGGGCTCTGGCTGCCCCTCGTCCAGGATGACCCCGAGACTCCTGTCCCGATCTCCATCCCCTACTCAACATGTGATCTCCCTCCACCCAGGTTCCTTGGGACCAGAGGTGACCTCTGCCCCCGTGAGGATGTGTCCCCGGCATCCTGAGCCCGTGCCCCTGGCCCACCCTCTCCCTGTGTTGAAGGAGGCCCTGGAAAAGGTCAGTAATGACCAGGAGGGATGGGGGTTGTGGGCAAGGCTTGGGGGAGGGGGCACACCCTCTGTGCACGATATGGCATTCATTCATTTTTCTTTTTTTTTTCCTTTTCCTTGTAGTACTGGGGATTTTTTTTTTTTTTTTTTTGCGGTATTGGGGATTGAACTCAGGGGCATTCTACCTCTGAGCTACACCCCAGCCCTATTTTTTATTCTTTATTTTGAAACCAAGTCTCACTAAGTTGCGGAGTGCCTCACTAGGTAGCTGAGACTGGCCTCAAACCCGGATCCTCCGGTCTCAGCCTCCTGAATGCTGGGATTACAAGCGTGCACCACCACGCCCAGCTTAGTACTGAGGATTGAACCCAGGGCTATTCTACTTCTGAGCTACATCTCTGGTCTTATTAAATTAATTAATTAACTAATTAATTTGTGGTACCAGGAATGGAACCCAGGGGCATTCTACCTCTGAGCCACATACCCAACCCTATTTTTTTTTTATTTGGAAAAAGGGTCTCACTAAGTTTGGAGGGCCTCATTAAAATTGCTGAGGCTGGCCAGGAACCTGTGATCCTCCTGTCTCAGCCTCCCAAGTACTGGGATTACAAGTGTGTGCCACCATGCCTGACCCTATTTTATTTTTTATTTTGAAATGGGATCTAAGTTGCTGGGGGCCTAAGTTGCTGTGGCTGACTGTGAACCTGCAATCCTCCTGCCTCAGTCTCCCAAGCACTGGGATTACAGGTGCACACCACTGCACCTGGCTTCCGCGTGTTTCTTGAGCACCTACACTGTGCTGGCTCCAGGGGATGGGGCAGGGAGATACTGATCTATCCTTAAACTATGGGTCAGGCATGAAGGGGACAGTCAGGACAGCAAATATTCCTAAGATGGGCGAAAGGGTGCAGATCAGGAAAGTTCAGGGGGTTATGGGAGAGAGGATGACAGTGCATGTCAGAGGCCCCTGGATACAATCAAACACACGTGGGCACACACACCACTTGCTTTACCTTTGCAAGACGGCTCTGCTCTGGACCACTCACCTTAGGAGACACAGAGACAAAGGAAACCGATCAGAAGCCCCTGAGCAGCAGTGCGGTGGGGAGACTTGAAACTGCCTTCCAAGGAACAGGTGAAGGGGAGGGGTGAGGAGCTCGTGGAAGGAACAGTGACAGCCAATGTGGGCATGGTGGCTGTTTGCAAACACCTGAGCGATAACAGCCAGAGCTGCCTGCTGCTGAGCACCTGGCCCGCGCCACATGCTGCGTCTCTGCACGCGTGCCTCACCATCCCAGTTATCCAGGGGGACAGTGAGGCTCAGCAGGGCCAGCCTGTGCAGGGGGAAGCTAGAGGCAGCCAGAGCTCACCCAGCATATGTGAAACCACTCTGAAGGCGCCTCGCAGTTTAAGAACAGGGGCCGTAGCTGGGCGCAGTGGCCCACGCCTGTCATCCCAGTACTTGGGAGGCTGAGACGGGAGATTGCAGGTTCCTGGCTGGTCTCAGCAACCTTGTGAGGCCCTCTGAAACCTAGTGAGATCCTATTTCAAAAATAAGGTGTAGCTCATAGGTAGAATGCCTTTGGGTTCAGTCCCCAGTACCACAAACAACAACAACAAAATGGGGGTCGCAGTCAGCACAGGACCCAGGACCCAATCTCGATTCCACCGGCCACTAGCCACATGTGCAAGTCATGCTGGGTCCCACAGACTCAGTTTCCTCAACTGTTAAATGGGGAGAAATCAGCATTGACTTACTGTGAAGATAACATGAACTAATGAATGAAAAGCACTCCGCTAGGCCTGGCACAATCTAAACATCCAATAATGTTAGCGGTATCACCCTTATAGTTCATCGCTGAAAATAATGAGCCATTTTATTTTATTTTCTCATTTTTATTTTTTGTGGTGCAGGGGATTGAACCCAGGGGCATTCTACCTCTGAGCTATACCCCCAGCCCCATTTTTAATTATTATTATTATTTTGTTGTTGTTGTTTGTTTTTGGTACCAGGGATTGAACCCAGGGGCTACACCCCCAGCCCTATTTTTTATTCTTTATTTTGAAACAGGGTCTAAGTTGCTGAGGGCCTTACTAAGTAGCTGAGGCTGGCCGCGAACCCAGATCCTCTGGTCTCAGCCTCCTAAGTACTGGTATTACAAGTGTACGCCACCACGCCCGGCCCATTTTTAATTATTTTTGAAACAAGGTCTCACTAAGTTGTGGAGGGCCTCGCTAAGTAGCTGAGGCTGGCCAGGAACCTTCAATCCTCCTGTCATAATGAGCCATTTTAAATCAACATTCCAAGAGGGCTCAGGGCCCTTTATAAACAGTGAACCCCTGGCTGGTGTGGTGGCTCATGCCCCTAGTCTTTATACTTGGGAGGATGAGACAGGAGGATCAAGGTTCAAGGACAGCCTCAGTAACCTAGCAAGACCCTGTTTCAAAAATAAAAAAATAAAAAGGGGGTGGGTGTAGCTAAGAGGTAGAAGGCCTCTGGATTCAACCTCTAGTTCAATTAAATCATTAGTTTCAACCCCTCTCCTTTTTTATTTTGCTAAGGAAATACTTCTTTGAGCGAAGTCTTTTGAGGAAGCCTTCTGTGTAAACACTCATGAGGAGTGGCTCTGAATGAAGCTGGGGGCCACCCATGGGCGTGCCTTGGAAAGGTGGGGTGCTGTGAGCAGGGTATGGCTGTGACTTGCGCCTTCTGTTCTTCTCCCTCAAGGTGGACGGGATCCTGCGCCAGGCCATGTCCGCCCCAGGCCTGGCTGCCATGTCTGCAGTTGTCATCCACAATGATACTGTGCTCTGGACGGGGAACTTTGGGAGGAAGAATGGCTCGGACCCCAATTCTGGGGCCCCCAACGAGTACACCATGTACCGGTCAGCTGGGCCCCCTCCAGGCTCCTGTGCAGGGGTGAGGGATGGGGGGGCAAGGGACGTAGGAGGCAGGGAGGCCTGAGAGGATCAAGCTGCCAGGGCCCATGATTAGGCTCTGATGAAACGGGAACCACTACCAGTTAGGGCGGGGCGAGGAGGTCAGCCCCAGACCCGCAGCCTACCTCAGTTCTTGTCCCCAAGAGCCAGAGTTTGGCTTAGGAGACACAGGAACCGGGGCACAGAGTTTAATAGAAGGAGACAGGAAAGGCAATGGGGCTCTTGCACAGAAGAGGGGTCTCCCAGGGGTGGCCACACTTGGGTGCTCGGCTCCTCTGCTGCTGAGGAGGGGTGTCAACTCGCTGTTGCTGAGGCTCTGCGAGCTTGCTTACGGCCCTTACTTACCACAGCTGCTCCTGCGGCTGCAGCTGCGTTTCCTACTGGCAGGCGCTCATGCTGGTCTCCATTTCTCTGCTTTCAGGAAGCTAGCTTATATCTCCTTGCAACTCCTCTGATTGGTCCATTTTCAATCCCTCTTTGGAATCACTGATCAATCTTGACCTAGAATTCAGGAAGAGCTGCCTGCAGCTGGCTACCCTTTATCTTTTATCACTGACAATTCTATAGAAAAGGAAACTAAGGTCCAGGGAGGACCAGTGAGTGTCCAATGTCTCTCAACAGAACAGGTGGGGAAGGGGTCTCTTTTGGAGAGCCCTTAGCCTCAAACCTCCCAAACTAGAAAAGGCCTCCCTGTCTCCCCACCCCTCCCAAGTGCCACGCAGGAACCATAACTAGCTCCTGGGTCTTAGCTTCAGGTGCTGGAGAATCGGCAGCAGTGGCTCAGATGGAAGCAGCTGCACGCCCCGGGTCTCCCCTCCTGGGTGCTGCCTGCAGGATCCTCAAAGCTCACAAAGTAGCCACGCATGGTGGTGCCTGTAATCCCAGTACTTGGGAGGCTGAGACAGGAGGATCACAGGTCGGAGGCCAGCCCCAGCAACTTAGCAAGTCCCTGTTTCACAATTTTTATTTTTTATTTTTGCGGTACTAGGGATTAAACTCAGGGGCATTTCTAGCTCCGAGCTATACCCCCAGTACTATTTTTTTTTTATTCTTTATTTTGAAACCGAGTCTCACTAAGTTGCGGAGGTAGCTGAGGCTGGCTGCGAACCTGGATCCTCCGGTCTCAGCCTCCCGAATGCTGGGATTTCAAGCGTGCGCCACCACGCCCGGCTCTTGTTTCACAATTAAAAAAAAAAAAGGGCTGGAAGTGTAGCTCAGAGGTAGAATGCCCCAGGTTCAACAATCTCCAAAAAACAAAACAAAAACACTCACAGTGTAAAGTGAATTCATCTGTTCCCAGGGATACTGTGGGAGGACAGGGGTCCAGAGGGAATTAGCCTTCACACTGTACCTGCTCTGGGTGGGGAGGGGGGACCAACAATTCTATTTGCTGTTACTGATTGAACGCTTACCCCCTGGCTGGTATGTTGACAAGCACTTTGCACACACAATCTCCTTCAGTCCCTCTTGTAACCTGTGTAGCTGTTGCCCAAGGCCATACAGCTGGTGAGAGGCTGAAGACCAATTAAACCCAGGCCTGCCACAGAATAGGAAGGGCTTGGAGAAGCCCTGGCATGGGGTAGGTGCTCAAGAGTGCCCAAACTGGAGCTGGGGATGGACAGCACTTGCCTATTGCCAACAAAGCTCTGAATTTAATCCCCAGCAGGTGTGCATGAGCAAACTCCCCCCACACTCCCACACACACCCTTGATCCAGGTGTGGTGGTGCATGCCTATAATCCCAGTACTTGAGAGGGCTGAGACAGAAGGATTGCAGGTTTGAGGCCAGCCTCAGCAACTTAGGGAGATCCTAAGCAACTTAGGGAGACCCCGTTTCAAAATTTAAAAAATAAATAAGCTTGGGTGTGTAGCTCAGAGATAGAATGCCCCTGGGTTCAATCCTAGTATCAAAGTAAATAAATAAACAAAACAAAAAAATGTCCAGCCCAGCCCCACTACTCCTGATATGTTCTCAAGCATCTCTGAGGCTGGGAAATGTGCATCCACCTCAGAGGATGGCCGGTGTGGATTCAGGGCTCTGTAGGGTACTAGAAAGCTGGGGTCACAGGGCGGGAGCGGGCTGTGGGCCAACAGGTTGCCTCTGCCCTGGTGCTGCGACACCGTGCAGGATCTCCAGCGTCTCCAAGATCTTCCCGGTGCTCATGCTGTACCGCCTGTGGGAAGAGGGCACTGTGGCCTCTCTCGACGACCCTCTGGAGCGGTACGCCAGCACCTTCACCATCCGCAACCCACTGGGCGTGGCACCAGCCCCTGAGCAGCAGGGCCCGATGGAGGGGCTGGAGGAGGTGGGCCCGGCCCCCAGGCCCTCGCCTGTCACCCTCCGAAGGATGGCCAGCCAGCTCTCAGGTGAGTCTCAGAACTTACCTGGCGCCACACAAGCCACTTCAGATGGGGGCCTGGGGGACCTTCTCATCCAGCCAGGGCCCTGCTCTGCTTCCTGAACAGCGCTGAGGTGGAAGGATGGATCTCGGGAGGTAAAAGCTGAGGCGAGGCCTGGGAATTCAGAGATCAAGATCGGCTTCTTAGGTCAAAAGCAAGTCAACAAGCTGATATGTGTAAGTGATTCTACACTAGAGATCTAGTGTCCCTTAACATATACAAAGATCATCTGAGAATCTACAGAAAGACCAACAACCCGACGGAGACAGGTAAAGGATGGGAACAGAATCAACAGTTCACATAAAAGCTTCTTAGGAATATTTTAAAAAGGCAAAGATGAGAAATCTCACTCACAACAAAAGAAATGCAAATTAAACTACACTGAGATACTTTCCCCTCCTATCAGATTGGCAACAATCAAAACAGTGCTCCAAAGCCGGGCGTGGTGGCACACACCTGTAACCCCATTACTTAGGAGGCTGAGACCGGAGGATTGCAGGTTTGTGGCCAGCCTCAGCAACTTAGTGAGGTCCTCAGCAACTTAGTGAGACCCTGTTTCAAAATTAAAAATAAAATAAAGTTGGTCAGGTCATGGTGAAACAGTCCCCTTATACATCAGGGGTGGGAATTTAAGTCGACTGAAGCTGTATGGCGGACCCCTGGCAGTATTTATCACAATCTGAAATGTAGGGATTAAGCTGGGTGTGGTGGCCCACGATTGTAATCCCAGTACTTGGGAGGCTGAGACAGGAGGATTGCAGGTTCATGGCCAGCCTCAGCTACTTTGTGAGGCCCTCCACAACTAAGTTAGATCTTGTTTCAAAAATAAATAAATAAATATAGGGCTGGGGTGTATCTCGGAGGTAGAATGCCCCTGGGTTCAATCTCCACCCCCCACCCACCCACAAAGAAATGTAGGGATCAGGGGTGCAGCTCAGTGGCAGAGCAGGTACACAAGCATGCACATGGCCCTAGGGTCCATCCAGCAAAAATAAAGTAAATATCCTGACTCAGCGCCTCACTTCTAGGAAATTCTCTTACAGATGTATTATTAAGGTATGTGTAGGTTGAAGTATGTCCACAGCTATTCAGCACAGCACAGTTTGTAACAGCAAAAGATGGAAACAACCTATATGTCCATTAATAGGGGAATGACGAAATAAATGATGACACAGCTATATAATAAAATACCATACAGCCCTAAAAATTATAATGTTCTCTTGTATAATGAACTGGAAGAAGATATAACATTAAATAGGAGGAAAGCTTATAGCAGCATAAATAGAATGCTACCATATAAATGGAGAATAAAACTAAAATATACATACATATACAACGTATATGTATATGAATGTAGACAGATAAGTAATATACATACTACATAACATATATGTATATTATATATAGATATATGGATTAGCTTAAATATGCATCAAGTATCTTTGGAAGCTGGGTGTGGTGGCACAGACCTGTAATCCCAGTACTTGGGAGGCAGAGACTGAAGGATCACAGGTTCCTAGTCAGCCTCACTTGGCAAGACCTTCAGCAACTTAGTGAGACCCTGTTTCAAAATAAAAAATAAAATAGGGCAGGGGATGTAGCTCAGAGATAGAATGCCCCTGGGTTCAATCCCCAGTACCATCCCCCAAACAAAAACAAACAAACAACCCCCCCCAAACAAAAATGCTTATAGAATTTATTCATGTATTTATGTATGTATGTATGTATGTATTTACTTATTTGTGATACTGAGGATGGAACCCAGGAGCATTCTACCTCTGAGCATACCCCCAGCCCTATTTTTTATTCATTTTTTGAAACAGGGTCTCACTAAGTTGCAGAAGGCCTCACTAAGTAGCTGAGGCTGGCTGCAAACCCGGATTGTCTAGACTTAGCCTCCCAAGTACTGGGATTACAAGTGTGGGCCACCATGCCTGGCTACAAAAATGCCTATAGAATCTAAACTTGACAATGATTATTATTATTATTAGCTGTGCTGAGGATTGAACCCAGGTCTTCACGCATACCAGGCAAGCACTCTACCACTGAGCCCCACCCCCCGACTCCTAACAAGTATTTTTTGAGCAGTTAGGGTGTGCAGGCACCATCTCATCCTCACATCGGCCCCATAAGACAGCAATTCTTTCTGTCCTGTTGGAGATAAGAGGCTAGGGCTCAGAGAGGTTCAGTAGCTTTCCCAGTCTCACCACTGCTCTTCTCTAGGGCTGCCTAGAAGGCTTCGCGCCACATCGCTGCTCTGGAGGGGCAGCACCCAGGAGGCCCTGAGCCTGCTCAAGGACGACGTGCTGGTGGCCGACCCAGGAACCAGGTGAGGAGTGTGCCCGGGGCCCAGTCACGTGGGGGCACGTTCCAAAGACACACACACACACACACACACTGGGGAGCTTGCTCCATGCTGGACGGTCAGAGTCAGGAGAGACTCAGGCACCACTGACTACCGCTCCCATCCTACCGCTGGGCAGGAGAGGTGGGCCCAGAACCCAGTGCCTCAAGAATCCTGTGTTCCTTCCATTCATCAACCTAACATACATTTATTTATTTATTATTTTTGGCACTGGGGATTGAACCCAGAGGCATTCTACCTCTGAGCTACACCTCCAGGTCTATTTTTCATTCTTTATTTTGAAACAAGGTCTTGCTAAGCTGTAGAGTGCCTAAGTAGCTGAGGCTAGCCGTGAACCTGCAATCCTCCTGTCTCAGCCTCCCAAGTACAACGATTACAATTGAGCACCACCATGCCTGGCTTAATATAACATTAAGCACCTACTTGGCCCAGAATGTGCCAAACACTGAGATACAGCAGTAAACAGATCCAACCAAATCCCTCCTTGAGGAGTTTGCACTTTGGTGAAGGAGAAACAGTGAACAAATAAACAGGATGCTGGATGTGGCAGCGCACACCTGTAATCCCAGGACATGGGAGGCTGAGACAGGAGGATAGTAGGTTAAAGGTAAGCCTCAGCAACTCAGGGAAACCCTCAGCAATTTAGACTGTTTCAAAATAAAAAATGACTGCCGGACATGGTGGTGCATGCTTGTAATCCCAGTACTTGGGAGGCTGAGACAGGAGGATCGCAGGTTCAAGGCCAGCCTCAGCAACTTAGACCCTCAGCCATTTAGTCCCTGTTTCAAAATATAAAATGAAAAGGGCTGGGGGTGTAGCTCAGAAGTGGAGCACCCCTGGGCTCAATCTCCAGTACCAAAGGGAGAAAAATAAATAAATGATGGGATTAGATGGGATTGAGAGTGGATTGCTGGGTGATCACTCTGGAACTGGTGGGCTGTGGGTCTGAACAGGGGACAGTTGACACTCCCCTGCCCCGGAGGACCCCCTCTTCCAGATTTCCCTTCACTTCTCCAAATGCTGAACTTCAGGTTCCACTTCCCTTAAGGAAGAAAGGACCTATGTGATGCAGGGACGCTTGGGCTCCTGCAGGCTGGAGTCCTCCCGGCTCTGCTCCAACTTGCTGGGTGCCCTGGGTAAGGCGCTTCACCTTGAGAACCTCACCTTCCTCGTCTACAAGAGCAAGGCGGTTGGCCTAGAGTTCAGGAGTGCCTCGGGTGTGTGAATTTTCGTCCATCCTGTGCCTTCCTGACATTACTTTAGAGATCCCAAAACTGCATCTGTTCTCTTATTCGTTACTGGTGGATGCCACCGCTGGAAGGAGAGGTGGTGAGACCAGGATTCATACTTGTTACCCTTGAGCTACAACAAAGACATTACTCTTCCATTTGCTAAAGTAAATCATGGGAAAAATGTAAAGGACCAGTAAGATTTGTACCACTTTCCTCGTGCATTGCTGAACCCCATTCACCTCCAACCTGTGGTGTGACCCTGGGCAAGTCCCTGCTCCTCCCGGGCCTCAGTTTTTCCAAATGTAGAATGCAGTTACAGCCAATGCCTTCTGTTCACCTTCTCTGCTGTCAGCGCACTGGCAGCTAGAGGAGGGAGCGAGGAATTCCTTTTTCTTCTAACCTATAGTATTTCCATGGCTCTGACTATTCCATCCCATATCAGAAGAGGCTAATTAGGGCCTGGAAATGCTCATCCAGGGCCACATCCCAGTATCCACTGCCCTCCCCCCTTCCAGGTGCCACTACAGCACACTGGCCTTCTCGCTCCTGGCCCACGTCCTGGCAGCCCACACGACCCAGGGTGACTACCAACGCTGGATCTCGGAGAATGTGCTGGAGCCGCTGGGGATGACCGACACTGGCTTCGACCTCACGCCCCAGGTGCGCACCCGCTTGGCGGCGGGCTTCTACGGCAGCGGGCGGCCGGCGCCGCTCTACGACCTGGGCTGGTACCGCCCGTCGGGCCAGATGTACTCTACGCCCGCCGACCTGGCCAAGCTGGCCATGGCGCTCCTGGGCAGCGGGCCCCAGCGCCTCCTGCGGCCCGACGCGGCCAAGACGCTGCTGGCGCCGCTGCTGGCCTGCCCCGGCGCCTACTTCGCCAACGAGACGGGCACGCCGTGGGAGTTCCACGCGCAGCGCGGCTACCGCGTGGTGCGCAAGGATGGCGACCTGGACGGCTACGCCGCCACCTTCTCGCTGGTGCCCCCGCTGCGCCTGGGCCTCGTGCTGCTGCTGGCCGGGCCGCGGCCGCCCGGGCCCGACGTGGTGGCGCAGGCTTACGACTTGGTCCTGCCCGCCATGGAGAGGGCGCTGCGGGAGGCCGAGCGCAGGCCCGCCCCGCCGCCCAGCGCGCGCCCCTTCGCCGGCTACTTCACCTTCGCCAACCTGACCTTCTACGAGGTGCGCGCCGGGCCGGCGGGCGAGCTGCGCCTGCGCCAGTTCGGGCCCCGCGTGGAGGCGCTGGTGCCCCCCGCGTTCCGCACGCTGGCGCTGCGCCACCTGCGCGGCCGCGTCTTCCAGCTGCACGTGGCCGGCGAGTTCCCCTGCGCGCTGCCGCTCGGCGACACCTGGCTCTCGCTCGAGGCCCAGCACGGGCAGCTCGTCCACTTCTATCCCTTGGACCACCACGGGCTGTCCCCCGGGTTCGATGTGCCCGGCCTCAACACCTACCGGGTGCTGCGGTTGCAGCGCAAGCCCGTGTTCAAGACCCAGTGACCCCGGCAACCCAGGCGGAGCCGCCCTTCCCCTGGCCTGCGCTTTCCATCCGGAGGCGTGGGAGGGGAGGCTGCGGGGATGCCCGAGCGGTTGGCAGTGCGGTCCTTGCACGGAGGACAGTTTGCGAACTGTTCCTTATCCAATTTAGAGTAAGCATTTAGAGACTCTCCATAAGCATTTGGAAATTGAAGCATCGAAACAGTGTTTTTATGTTTGTAGAATCTAAGACAAAACATGGGCTGGCATTTTGTTTTTTTTAAAAAAACCAACCATATCAGGTTATAGCTTATCTAGGATGAAACACTTTGTTAAGATATAGTTGGATGATTTTTTTTTTTTCTTTTTTGCAGTAGTGGGGATGGAACCTAGGGCTTTGGGCATACTAGGCAGGAGTGGTAGGCAGGAGCCCTACCACTGAGCTATAGGTCTAGCTCCAGTTGGATGAGCATGGCAAGTGTTTATGCCCACATTAAAATCAAGATACAGGACATTTCCAGCACCCCCAAAACTACTCCCCACTATTCCTTTGCAGCCAGTTCCCTCCCCTCTCCCAGCCCCAGCAGCCGCTGATCTGTCACTATAGATTAGTTTCGCCTGTGCAAGAATCTTCCCTAAATGGAATCACACAGTGTAGTCTTTTGTGCCTATCTTCTCTTGCCCAGCATGCCGTTTTTGAGGTTCCTGTCTGTGTGTGTATCAGTTGTTTGTTCCTTTTTATTCCATTGTGTATATGTGCCACGATTTGTTTATCCTTTTCACCTGGTGATGGGCATTTGGGCTGTTTCCAGATTGGGACTATTATGAAAATGCCTCTGTACAAGTCTGTGAATGAGCATTTTCATTTCTCTTGGGTAAATTTCTAGGTGTGACTGCCATTCAGTTTCCCAAAGCACTTGTACCACTTTACATCTCCACAGGGGAACCTGTGCCAGCTTTTTTTGGCTCACACTTGGCATTGTCATTTAATTTTAGCCATGCTGGTGGTTGTCACATCCTATCTCACTGTGGTTTTAACTGTGTTTTATTTATTGGATTGTAAAAGTTCTCTACGAGCTGGGCGTGGTGGCATACACTCATAATCTCAGTACTTAGGAGGCTGAGACAGGAGGATTGCAGGTCGAGGAGAGTCTCAACAGGGAATGAGACTCTCATTAACCCCTTCCCCCAATGTAATTCTCTGGAGTGTCATTTCAAGTTGTTGCAAGTTTATTTCTTTTTGTTGCAAAATTGTTCTTTTGGGTGTGGTATTGAAGCCGGAAAGGCTAAGGGTTAGGCTAGGATGAGGCGGTCTCAACCCCAGACGGTAGCTTACCTCAGTTCATTTCTCCCGAGTCAAGAGAATTTAGCTTAGGAGACACAGGAACTTGGGTACAGTGTTTAACAGGAGGCAGGGAAAAGCAGCAGGTGCTCTGCTGCTGCTGCTACTCTGCTTTGTTGGCGTTACAGTTCTGCAAGCATTGCTTTTCGCCGCCACCGCTGCTTCTCTCCTTTTGTTGGTTACTATCACTCTGCTCCGCTCTCTGCTTGTACTGGTAGCTGCCTCTGCCATTTTCTGCTGCTGTTAGCTCTACTTCCCGGCTTTCAGGAGGCTAGCTTATATATCCTGCAAACTCCTCTGATTGGTCCTTAGGCCCGGGCCCTGATTGGTCATTAGATCGGGGTCCTGATTGGTCCATTTTCAATCTCTTTGGAATCCCAGATCAGTCTTGACCTAGAAGTCCAGGAGAGCTGCGGACCCCAGCGCTTCCTTTGCTGAGCAACCTCCATCAGTAGTTGTGGTTCCCTAGATGGATGTAGCACTACCTAACCATTCTTTTGTTAAAGTTGTTTTCAGTTTGGGGCTATTATGAATAAAGTTGCTCTGAACATTTGTTTACAGGCATCCGTGTGGACTTGCTTTTATTTCTCTGAGATAAATGCGCAGGAGTGCATTGATGGATCAAATGGTAGTTACATGCCTGGTTTTTGAAGAGACTCCAAGATGTGTTCCAGGGCGGCTGTACCATTTTACTTTTCAGTCAGCAGTGCATGAGTGATCATTTTTCTTAATTTTTTTTTTGCCCAAATTTGGTATTGTCACTGTTTTTTATTTTAACCGTTTTAATGAATGTATATATAGGTAGAAATTGTGGTGGTTTTAATTTGCATTTTCCTAATAGCTAATGATGTTGAACATTTTCACGTGGTCTTTTGCCATCTGTATCACCTCTTCAGAGAAATATCTCTATATCCTTTGCCCATTTTCTAGTTAGTGTGTGTGTGTGGGGGGTGGGGGGCGGCGAGGTGTAACTGGGGATTGAATCCAGGGGCATTCTACCTCTGAGCCACATCCCCAGCCTCTTTTATATTTAGTGTTTTTTTTTTTTTTTTTTTTTTTTTTTCCGGTACTGGGGATTGAACTCAGGGGCATTCTACCTCCAAGCTATACCCCCAGCCCTATTTTTTTATTCTTTATTTGGAAACAGGGTCTCACTAAATTGCCTCACTAGGTAGCTGAGGCTGGCTGCGAACCCGGATCCTCTGGTCTCAGCCTCCCAAATGCTGGGATTACAAGCGTGTGCCACCATGCCCAGCTCTTATAGTTTTGAAACAGGGTATTGGTAGGTTGCTGAGAGTCTTGTTAAGTTGCTGAGGCTGGTCTTGAACCTGTGATTCTGTCTCAGCCACTCAAGTTCTGGGATCACAGATGTGTGCCATCACACTTGGCTCTACTGATGGATTTTTTTTTTTTTTTTCGGTACTGGGGATTGAACCCAGGTACATTCTACCTCTGAGCTATACCCCCAGCCCTATTTTTTATTTTTTTTTTTTTTTTTTTTTTGGCGGTACTGGGGGTTGAACTCAGGGGCATTCTACCTCCGAGCTATACCCCCAGACCTATTTTTTATTCTTTATTTTGAAACCCAGTCTCACTAAGTTGCGGAGTGCCTCACTAGGTAGCTGAGGCTGGTGGCGAACCCGGATCCTCAGGTCTCAGCCTCCCGAATGCTGGGATTACAAGCGTGCGCCACCACGCCCGGCTTTTATTCTTTATTTTGAAACAGGGTCTCACTAAGTTGTGGAGTGCCTCACCCCGATCTTCCGGTCTCAGCCTCCCAAATGCTGGGATTACAAATGTGCACCACCATGCCCGGCTTACTGGTGGATTTTTTAAAAAATTCATTGTGGCACATGCCTGTAATCCCAGTACTTGAGAGGCTGAGACAGGAAGGTTTTAGGTTCATTGCCAGCCCCAGCAACTTAGCAAGGCCCTCAGCAACTTAGTGAGATCCTGTTTCAAAATAAGAAAATAAAAATAAAATAGGACTAGGGGTATAGCTCAGAGGAAGAATGCTCCAGAGTTTAGTCCCCACCACCAAAAAAAAAAAAAAAAAAAAAGTTGAGTTTTGAAATCTCTTTACGTATTCCCAATGTGGTCCTTTATTGAATATATGTAGTTTACAAATATTTTTGAGTCAGTAGCTTGTCTTTTCATTCTCTTAGGATCTTTTGCAGAGCAACAGTTTAAAAGTTTGATGGAGCCAGGCGTGGTGGTGCACACTTGTAATCCCAGCATTCGGGAGGCTGAGACCGGAGGATCCGGGTTCGAAGCCAGCCTCAGCTACCTAGTGAGGCCCTCCGCAACTTAGTGAGACCTGGTTTCAAAATAAAGAATAAAAAATAGGGCTGAAGGTGTAGCTCGGAGGTAGAATGCCCTTGGGTTCAATCCCCAGTACCGCAAAAAAAAAAAAAAAAAAAAAAGTTTGATGGAGGCCTATTGTGGTGTGCTGAGTAATGTCCCTCAAAAGTTGTAGGTGTGCTCACATGTGGAACCTGTGAGTGTTAAATTGTATAGCAAACATTTGCAGATGTGATTAAAGACTTTGAGATGAGGTTGTCCTGGATTATTGGGATGGATCCTAAATGCACTTGCAAGTATCCCTGTAGGACAGACGTAGGTGATGATTCAACTCAGAAGAGAAGGCAATGTGAGCACAGAGGCAGAGGTTGGAATGATGCAGGTTGCAAGCCAAGGAACGGAGGCAGCTACTGCAACCACAAGAGGTAAGGGATGAGTTCTCTCCTGCAGCCAACAGAGGGAGCTGGCCCCGCCGACACCTTGGTTTGGCCCAGTGGTACTGATTTCAGGTTTTCAGCCTCCAGAACGAGGAGAGAATACATCTCTGTTGTTTTAAGCCACCAGTTTTGCAGTGATTTATTACAGTACACACAGAAATCAAATATTCCAATTAATCAGTTATCTCTCTGTGGGTCATACATTTGGTGCCACATCTAAGAACTTTTTGCCTACCCTTAGTTCCCAGAGATTTTTCTCCTGTGGTTTTTGCTAAAAGTTTTTTTAAAAAATAATTTTATGGTTTTTATTTAAATAAGTGAGCCATTTTGAATAAATTTTTGTAAGAGATGTGAGGTTTAGCCTGAAGTCCATGTTTTTGCCTGTGGATGTTTCTGTGGTTTGGACAAGTGGCCCCCAAATGCCCATATGTTAGAGCCTTGGCCCCCGGCCCATGGCTCTGTTAGGAGGTGGTAGAACTTTTAAGAGTTGGGTCTAACCAAGTGTGGTGGTGCACACTTGTAATCCCAGTACTTGGGAAGCTGAGACAGGAGGATCCGGGTTCACGGCCAGCCTCAGTTATTTAGTGAGGCCTGCAACTTAGTGAAACCCTGTTTCAAAATAAGGAATAAAAATTAGGACTGGGGGTGTAGCTCAGAGGTTGAATGCCCCTGGTTTCAATCCCAGTGCCGAGAAAAAAAAAAAAAAAAAGTGAGCTGGGTCTAACAGGAAGTCTTCCAGTGATACAGAGCATGTCCTGGATATTGGGACCCTGCCCTTCCTCCTTCTTATTTCCCGGAGGCCATGAGGTAAGCAGATTCTTCTACCACACACTCCTGCCATGATGGGCTATTGCCTCACCCCAGACCCAAAGGCGACAGGCCAAGTGGCCATAGACTGAAGCCTCCCAAACTGTGGGCCATAATAAACCATTTTCCTTCCTTCCTTTCTTTCTTTCTTTCTTTCTTTCTTTCTTTCTTTCTTTCTTTCCTTTTCACACGGATTTTGTATACATTTCTTGAGTACAACAGGGTTACGTATACATTTATGACATATCAATCATTGTCAGAACACAAATAGCACCACTTCTTCGTTTTGCACATATAGCCCACATTCCTAACATAGCCTGGTCAAGCAAATTTTCTAGAGTCATAAAACCACAAACCTTTAGAGTCATATATTTACGTTCTATGAATTAGGAGGGTCTTTCATCTATGTATCTTAGAAACAATCTCCAGACTTCGAGATGCCACTGTAGCCATAGCAGGAGAGTTAGTATAATAACTCATATACGCAGATAGCAACTGCCAGGGGGGAAAGGGCCCAGCTGGGCTCCCACAATTCCCCCGTTTTTATTTTAAAATGCACGAAGGACTGTGGCCTGTCTTAGGTCGTTTCCTATCAGGTCATGGGGTCTCGATGAGTCACTCAGTGAGCCCTGTCTTAGGTTGATATTGCCCTGAGAAAATCGAGCCCGTCATTGACTACCAGGCCCTGTGCGAGGCAGCGCTTGCAGTTTTATTCCATGTAAATCTGCTCGTATACTAACAAAGGCATTGATCACAAGGCGTACAACAAGTGGTAGAATGCATAAGCCTTGAATGTCTATTGCTGCTAATCTGATAACTCCTCCCAGCAACGAGTTAAATGAGGGCCAGGTAGGCACCAAGGATTGAAGCCGATCTACAAATGTCTTAGCTGATAAACCATTTTTCTAACACAGATGTCTGGTCACTCCAGCATCATTTGTTAAACAGCCATTTTTCCTCCATTGACTGTCTTTTGCACCTTCATCAAAAATTATTTGGAGTGCTGGGAGTGGTGGCACACACCTATTTTCCCAGTATTTAGGAGGCTAAGACAGGAGGATTGCAGGTTTGAGGCCAGCCTCGGCAACTTAGCAAGACCCTCAGCAACTTAGTAAGACCTTGTCTCAGAAATAAAAAATACAATTTGGCTGGGGATGTAGCTTAGAGGTGAATACCCCTGAATTTAATCTCCAGCCCACCCCCCCACACACACACTTATTTGGATCTGTGTGGGTCTATCTCTGTATTCTGTGTTCTGCCCCATGGTTCTATGAGTCTATTCCTCCATCAATATAACAAAGTTTTGAGTATTTATAGCTAGATAGAGACTAATTTTTCTCATTTGTCTTTTTCAAAATTGTTTTTGCCATTCCAGGTCCTTGGCATTTCCAAATAAGTTTTATAATGATCTTGTCTACATCTACAAAAAGTCTTGCTAAGATTTTTATAGGGATTTGATTAATATGTATCTAAGTTTGAGGAGACTGGCTTTTTTTCTATGCTGAGTCTTCCAATTCATGAATACAATATATCTCTCTACTTATTTACATCTTCTTTGGTTTCTTTCATTGGCATTTTGTGATTTTCAAAATATAGATCCTGTACGAGGTTGTGAGCATTCAGAGATAAAAATGTCTGTGGACCGGGTGTGGTGGTGCACACCTGTAATCCCAGTACTTGGGAGGCCGAGACAGGAGGATCACAGATTCCAGGCCAGCCTCAGCAACCTAGTGAGGCCTTCAGCAACTTAGCGAAACCCTGTTTCAAAATAAAAAAAATAAAATAGGGCTGGGAGTGTAGCTCAGATTTAGAATGCCTTGGGTTCAGTCCCCAGTACTACACATACACACATACACACACACACACACAGAGTATATGTGTGAGAGGTGGCATTCTCCCCCAGCTGCCCCTCCCCCTAGCCACCTCCAATATACTGGCAATCCAAAGACAAATAGCGGGCTGGCTAGGTAACTACAATTGTGAGACAAATTTCCTAGTCCTTCATGTCAGCTAGGTTGAGTTCTTCTTGTAGAGAAATTCTGAGGCCAGCAGCCTGGGCCTGAGACATAGTATTATTAATAAGTCAGGAGTAGCCGGGCGTGGTGGCGCATGCTTGTAATCCCAGCATTCGGGAGGCTGAGACCGGAGGATCCGGGTTCGCGGCCAGCCTCAGCTACCTAGTGAGGCACTCCGCAACTTAGTGAGACTCGGTTTCAAAATAAAGAATAAAAAAATAGGGCTGGGGGTATAGCTCAGAGGTAGAATGCCCCTGAGTTCAATCCCCAGTACCGTAAAAAAAAAAAAAAGTCAGGAGTAAGGTTTTAAAGGGCTATCTAGGACAGCCGATAAGGGAATAGCCTTTGACTCAGTCTTTTCTGCTTCCTGTCCCTGATAACCCTGTCATTATTTGAAAATATCATAAGCTGAAGATTAATACACTTAATACCCCTTACCTACTGAGCATCACGGTGCGTCAGCACAGGCACTGTAGAGTACTGGTTGTTTCCCTGTGATTAAGTGACTAATTGGAAGCTGGGTTTGCTGTTGCTGCGGGCCAGCATCACCGGAGGGTATTGTACTGCACACCCAGGAAAAGATCAAAACTCACAATTCAAAGTACATTTCTACTGAATGCACACGGCTCTCACACCATTTTAAATCAGAAAATCGTAAGTTGAACCATCGCAAGTCTGGGACCATCTATATCCCTAGCTCCCCACACCCTGGCCCGGGTCCCTGCCAACAGGCTGCCCTGCGACCTCAGGATGCCACGGCGTCCTCTCTGGGGCTCGGCTCTGGCCTTCTGCTGGGGCAGAGTGGCTCCAAGGAAGAAAGGCCTCGCTTAGCCTTCGGTCCCTGCCCTGCCCCCTGGTTAGTCTCACTTCCCTGTTGGGTACCAGGCCGCCCTCCTGAAGGCCTGGCAATGCCCTCCCTCACTGAATCTCAGGTCAGGTGAACCTCCCGTCACACGGATCCTAGGCCTCCTGGCTTGCCATTCACCCTACCTCCTACAGTTATTCCCCTTGCTGAGAGGGTAAGCCCGTCGCCTTAACTTTAAGGATCCCAATTTCCAGCCAGGTGTGGTGGCACATGCCCAGTACTCGGGAGACTGAGACAGGAGGATCACAGGTTTGAGGCCAGTCTCAGCAATTTAGTGAGACCCTCAGCAACTCTGCAAGATCTTGTTTCCAAATAGAAAATAAAATAGGTCTGGGAGTGTAGCTCTGGGTTCAATCCCAACTAACACACACACACACACACACACACATTTCCAACCAGTGCTCTTTATATTTGTAGGTCACGTTCAAGATCCTCACTTGGACGGTTCTCCCCTTGCCTTGAGGATAATCCTGCCGTGGCCACTCTTGCTTTTACTCCCACCCCTTTTGTCCTCCTCTCACCTGACCGGCCTCACCTGGCCAAAGCTGTCTGTCTCCCAGATCTCGGCTCCTAATTGCTCCCTTAACCCCCGACTCCTACACCTGGCTGCCTACTTGATATTTTAGCAGCATCTCTAACTGGTCCCAAAGGGAGTCTTCCCACGAGCGCTTCTCCTGCAGCCTCCCTGTGTTGCTGAGTGGCAGGTCGGTCCTTTCTGTGGCTCAGGCCAGACACTTTGGAGCCTCCTCCACTCCCCACCCCATCCACCTGCAAACCTGTCGGCTTGACTTCCCTCGGCGTCCAGAATCCGAGCTTCTCACCGCCTCTACTCCTGCCACCCTGTCCCCAAACACCGTCTTCTCTCTCCCTCCCTCCCTCCTTCTGGGACTGTAATTGACTTCTGGTCCCCCTGCTTCCGCCCTCGCCCTGGCTGGTGGCTAGTCTTATGCGGTAGTGGTAGGCTGCAGGACCCAGGGATGCAAACCCGGATCCAGGTGTTGCTGTTAAGGTATTTTGTAGCTGTGATTAACAGATTACAGAAGATAATCTCCCTTACTTAAGTCAGCTGAAGATTATCCTCTGTAATCTGTGTGGGCCTCATTTAACCAGTGAAAGGTCTTAAGAGCAAAATCAAGGTTTCCCCGAGGGAGAAGAAATCCCACGTATGTACGGACGGCAGCCTTCGCTCCTGCCAGCGACTTTCCCACCTGCCAGGCTGCCCTACAGATTATGGATTTTTCCAGCCAAGTTGCATAAATTCATCCCCAGAAATAAATCTCTTAATGTATATCCCGCTAGTTCTGTTTCTCTGGAGAACCCTGATGGAAACACAACACCAACACCTTGTAGGGCAATCCGAGCGATCCTTGAAAGGTCAGACCACCACACTTGTGTTCTCAGACGCTCCGCGGGCTTTCAGCTCATGCTGAGAAAGTCTGAGTTCTTATTATAGTCCACAAAGGACCCCAGCTCTTCCCGCTCTCCCCCTGATTCTTCCTGCTCCAGTCACCTGGCTTCCATGCTGCTTCTTGAAGGTGCTGGGCATCCTCAACCTCAGGGCCTTTGTTCCTGCTGTCTGTCCCCTCTGCCTGGGAAGCTCTTCCTCACGAGCCGCTCATTTGCTCCCTCACCACTGCGGCTTTTTCTTTGCTCAAATGTCTTCTCAGTGGGGCTCTCCCTGGCCACACTATTTTTGTAAATGGAGGAATAATGCACAGAGCGGGTAAGGTGCGTTCATCTTTACCTGCCTACCCCTGTGTAACCACCACCTAGATCAAGAACATTTCTGGCCCTCCGTACAGTTCCCTTGTGCACTCCTCAGAAGTAACTACCTTTTGTTAACCTTGGGTTACTGGGATTGAACCCAGGGCCTCCCTAAGCAAGCGCTGTACCACTGAGCCACACCCCTTTTTTATTTTTTATTTTGAGATAGGGTCTCACTAAGTGGCCCAGGCCAACCTTGAACTTGTAATCCTCCTGCCTCAGCCTCCTGAGTAGCGGGGACTACAGGTGAGCACCACCACGGAGAAGTAACTATTTTGGTGAATTTCATCACCATTGATTAACTTGGCTGATCTCCATGCAAATGGGATCCTAGGTTACATGCTCTTCTGTGTCCAAGGTTACTCTATTTTAAAATTGCAAGCTCCCTCAAGAACTCCCCGAAGCCTTTTCCCACTAATTTCTTCATGTTTTCATCTTCACTTTCGTGGTTTGAATGGGTCCCCCACAGTCCATGTGCTGGAGATTTCACCCCCAAGGAGCCCAGGAAGAGGTGACTAGGCTGCGCAGGCTGCGCATGGGTTTAAACTGTAACGCGGGGAGGGGGAGTTATCGCGAGAGTGGGCTGTTGGACCCTGAGTTCAGCGCTCTGTCCTCTCTTACTCTCACTTTCTCTTGCCCTTGCGCCTTCCACCACGGGATGGCGCAGCTCGAAGGTCCTCAGCAGATGCCAGTGCAGTGCTGTTGGGCTTCCCAGTCTCCAGACCTGTGAGCCAGGTACACGTCCAGTTGTTATAACTTACCCAGTCTCAGACATTCTGTTACAACAGCAGAAGTGGACTAGGTCACTTTCTTTTTTTTTTAGTACTGGGGGTTGAATCCAGGGGCATTCTATCTCTAAGCTACACCCACCAGCACTTTTTATTTTTATTATTTATTTTTTTAAGTATTATTTAACTTAAATTTTTTTGGTACTGGAGACTGAACCTAGAGGCATTCTACCTCTGAGTTACACCCCCAGCCCTATTTTTTTTTTATTTTGAAACAGGGTCTCACTAAGTTGCGGAGGGCCTCACTAAGTAGCTGAGGCTGGTTGCAAATCTGAGATCTTCCTGTCTCAGCCTCCCAAGTACTGGGATTACAAGTGTGTGCCACCACATCCGGCTTTTATTTTTTATTATTTTTTGGTACTGGAGGCAGAACTCAGTAAAAATTAAAAGGCCTTCTGTCTCCAAGCTACACTCTTAGCTCTTTTTTTAAAATTTTTTGATTTGAAACAGGGTCTTACTAAGTTACTGAGTGAGGAACTTCTCTAAGTTGCTGAGGCTGGCCTCAAACCTGTGATCTTCCTGTCTCTGCCTCTCAAGTACTGGAATTACAGGCATGTGCCACCACACCCAGAGTTTATTTTTTATTTTCACTAAGTTGCTGAGAGCCTTGCTAGGTTGTGGAGGCTGGCTTCCAACCTGCAATCCTCCTGTCTCAGCCTCCCACATATTGGGATTACAGGTGTGCGCCACCACATCTAGCTTTGTATTCATTTTTTAAAGTGCCTGTCTGCCCCCACTAGAACATGAACTCCACGTGGGCAAGCATTTGGCCTGTTTTGTTCACTCCTCCATTCCCAGCCTCCGCTGAACTAGCCGTCACATGTGGGTGGTTTTCATGTCTGTAAAATGGGGACAGTGATATCTAACTCCTGGAGTGTGGCCTGAGAAGGGCTTAGCTGGGTAGGCAGCCCATGATGGCAGGGTCAGGTCCAGGCCTATCACACACCCTGCCGGCTCCACAGCCAGGACAATGTCCAGCTCACACTAGATACGCAATCTATGTTTGTGAAATAAACGTCAGCTGATGTTCTGCTAAGAGAAAAAGGAAGCTGGGTGTGGCGACACACACCTGTAATCCCAGTACTTGGGAGGCTGAGACAGGAGGATCGCAGGTTCATCGACAGACTTGACAACATATTGAGACTCTCAGCAACCTAGCAAAACTCTGTTTCAAAAGAAAAAAAAAATTTTTTTTTTTTTAAGTAGGGCTGGGGGTGTGGCTCAGAGGTGGAATGCCTTGGGTTCAATCCCCAGGACCACACATACACACACACACATACACCCAGGCCCATAATCCCACTACTTCGGAGGCAGAGACAGGAGAATTGCAGGTTTAGGACCAGCCTCAGTAACTTAGCGAGACCTTGTTTCAAAATTTAAGAAATAAAAAATAGATAGGGCTGGGGGTGTAGCTCAGAGGTAGACCACCCCTGAGTTCAATCCCCAGTGGGCCCCCCACACACACACACAAAAAAAAAAAAAAGGAAAAGAAAAAGGACACATTTGGGGAAGGTTCCATGTTTAAATACATCTGGCGAATTCTGGGCAAGGTAGTCAGATTTCTTTATCTCAGGGCTAAGGCTAGGTGGTCAGACTTCTTTATCTCAGGAAACCACAGAGCCTTAAATACACCACAAGCACAGCGTGAGTCTCCTGAAAGGTGTTCTCATTTACAAGTTTCCCATTTCAGGGCGCGCATCCTGCGGGATCAGCGCCTCTAGAAGCGCACTGGGAGAACTGCCCAGCGCGCATGCGCATGCGTACACTTCTGGTGTTGAGAGACCGAGCTGGGCTGGGTCGGAGCGAGGTCAGAGAGGGGTGGGGTCTGAGAGGCTGTCCTCTCACTCACTCAAAAGTACTTTCTGAGATATGGCTGTGCATGCCTGTGATCCCTGTACTTGGGAGGCTGAGACAGGAGGATGGCAGGTTTGCAGCCAGCCGCAGCAATTTAGTGAGGCCCTCAACAACTTAGTGAAACCCTGCTTCCAAATAAAAAAATAAAATAGGGCTGAGGGTGTAGCCCAGAGGTAGATGGCCCCTAGGTTCCATCCCCAGTACCAAAACAAATAAATACATAAAAATAAAAAAGGGATGGGGGTATAGCTTGGAGGGAGAATGTCCCTGAGCTCAACCCCTGCCCCTTACAAACAGAGGTGGGTCCATTAAAGGGTGCCTGGGTCCTGAGGACAGAGCCCTTGTTAGTGAGATAGTCTTAATAGAAGAGGCTTTGCCCAGGTGGGGCCCTTTGTCCACCACTTCTCTCCAGAGACAGCCCTATCTATGAGGAATGGGTCCTCACCAGACCCTGAACCTGCCCATGGCTTGATCTTAGAGTTCCCAGGCTCCAGAAGAATGTGAGAAATACATTTCCACACAGATACCCACCCGAGATGCTGGACGGCTCCACCCACCCACACAACTACGTGGAGGCAGGCGCCAGCTCCCGCTCAGCCCCGCTCAGGAATGGAGGACCACAGCCAGGGCAGCCCGGGTCAGAGCGACAGACAAGGCTGTCACTCCCGCAGGCAGCCAGGCCGACTCGCCCCACCGAATCCTCCAAACTGCTTCTCAGCTACCTGCTGCGGAAGACCGGGCTCACTCTTCTATTCTTTTTAAACCCCAGAGAAAAGAAAATACTGAGTCCAAGTAGTCGTTTTTACAATTCACATTTATTTTGGAAAAGAAAAAGTTTTGCTAAAAATACTCCTACAAAGGCATTGGAGTAACAGGGTCGGGATGCTGTTGGACACAGCTGGGAACGTTTTCTCAGTCACAGCAGTGGGGACCTGGGGGAGCCAGCTATTACCCACAGCTGTCGGAACCCCGGCTGCACGGCTCCCTGACTCCCAACATTGTCAGGAAAACCCACGTTTATGACAGAGGAGGCAGGGTTCTGTGAAGTCTCGCCAGACAGCCCTGGCGCCCTGTTGAGAGCGCCCTGTAGCTCAGGCTGGAGGTGAGCCTTGGAGGGAGGGCGGTCCAGGCGCTCACTCTCGCCGCCCAGTGGCTCTGATAGCAGCTCAGGCCACGCATCGGAGGGTGTCAGTGTGTCCCCCCCGGGTATCTGGGCTTTGACTTGCAAAGGGTCTGACCGGTGCAGGGCTGAGTGGTCCATGGGTAGCAGCATAGCATAGTGATGAGAAGGATGGGCGTTGGGGCCAGAGACCACGTGCTGGCTGTGTGACCTGGGAGAGCCAGCACATCACGTCTCTGAGCCTCCTGGTCTGTGGAAGGGGAGGGACGATTGTACCTGTCTCACAGGATTGTATGAGGATTCAGCAAGACACTGCGTATAAAAGGTTAAGCACGGCACCTGGCGCACAGTTGGCGCTCGAGAAATAGCAGCTAGGATTATGACCAGCCGGTCATCGCTTCTCTGGAGTCCAGGGAGGCTGGTTGTGAGGGAGGGTCCCTGCCAGGCCCACCCTGGGCCAGGTTCAGAGGTGGGAGTTGGTGGCCCTGTCCACGGAAGCAGGAGAGGCAGACTGATCGCTGAGCTCTGAGATGTCTACAGGCCCTCCCCCGGCTGGCCTCCAGTTCTGGTAGGCAGTGGCTAAAACTGGAAAGGAAGAAGGGGCCCTTGGGCAGGGGCAGGGCTGGCACCTTGGAAGCTGCATCCTGTGCTGCGTCAGCGGGGAGGAACCTGGCTCTGGTGTTTACAGAAATCCCTTCTGTTGCCCAGTGTGGAGACCCTGGCTCCGAGCGGAATGCACGCTGCCTGGGAATGTACCTTGTGGGGGCCTCCCAAGGTAAACCCCTGGCCCTCCAGCTTCCTCTCTGGAGTGGGAAATGACTTCCTCCCCACCCTTGCCTGGCCCCTGGGCTCAGCTGTCAGAGCCTAAAAACCAGCGGGTGCTGCAGCCTGGTAAGACCCCTTGTCCCTGCAAGGGCTCTGGTGAGGGCAAGTCCGCCCTCTACCAGGAGAGGGCTCTGCATGCGGGTCCAGAGGAGGGTCTGTGGCCCTTGCTGAGGTCCATGTCTAACTCAGATTCCAAGGGTGACCTCTTCTTAGTATTGCTTCTGTCTGTCCCCTGCCCTCCTCCTCCTCCTCCTCCTCCTCCTCCTCCTCCTCCTCCTCCTCCTCCTCTCTTCCTCTCACCCTCTCCTTGTACTTTTGAACTGTCAGGGCCTTTGTGTTTGGGGACCATCAATGAGCAGTGGGACTTGAAATTTCAAGGACGAGCAGCATAGACTCATCTGGTGATGGAATCTTAAGAGCATGGAATCCTTCCCCTGGCATCTTAGAGCGATGAGGTTTTGCAATCTTAGGGCCCTGGAATCTTTCATCCATGCAATGTTAGAATTCTTGGCTCTTGCAGGCTCAGCAGGGCCCCCGATGTATGAGGCCTTGGTTCTGACCTCTGCTGAGAGGTTCCCTGCCCTCCTCCCTTTCCTGCTCTCCTGCCTCCTCCAGGGAGAGCCCTGTCAATCTGGGTGGAAGCGGTTGGTGGCTGGTAGCCCCACTCTGCCCTCGCCCGGCCCACCTGGCCAGGTGTTGAGTGAGCAGGCCTGGACTGCCGCTCTCCGTAGGGTGGCCCTGGCTGGGCAGTTGGGTCCCTCTCATGCATTAAATTCCTGTTTCTTCTTGCTATATCAGCTTTCCTGAGGCAGCCTTCATGCTGCGAAGCGAAACTCAGATGGACTCTGGGCCTAGGGGTCTTTCTAATTTTCCTGAAATCTTAGCTGAGTCTGAACACATTCCTGAGGGTCAGCCCCACCCCCTCTCTTCCCAGGGTCCTAGGATATGTCTGAGTCTGGGCATTGTTAGCTCACAATGTCCAACTTTTTCCTAATCCCTGTCTATGTCAGACCCTCTCTGCAGACCCTGGGGTGAAGTTTGTCCTGGCAGAAGTGAAGTGAGCGTCTCGGTAGGGAGGATTCGTCTGGTGTCAGAAAGGGAGGCTCCTGGGCCTGACTTGGAGAATTCTGATTTAGAGGGCCAGGGCGGAGCCTGGAAATCTGCAAGTTAAACACTAAGTTGCACAGGAGAGTCTGGTCCAGGTAGGCGATGGCGAACATTTCGAGAATTCCTCGGTCGTGGGAAGGAAGGAGGGCAGCAGGTGGATGGCCTGCCTGGATTCCTCTGGGATCATCTCTGGGAATTCCAGTCTCCTCATTGGCAAAGTGAGGAGGCTAATAGCTGTGTATAGTAAGCGTTCAGCTATCAATGCAATCTCTGGGGCTTCGACCTCCCTCGACCAGCCTCTGATATACAGAATGCCCTGAGCTCACTCTCTTCCTGGGTTGAAAGATAAAGGCTAAGTCCTTTCCTGAGACCAATACTCCAGCCTCAGTTTCCCTGGGGGGGGGAACCAGCCAGCATCAAGGCTGTGCCCCATCCTAACTTTTATGGCAAGAGCCATTTTATGGGAGCCTGGGTCAAGGCCGGCGTGTGTACCTGTGTGGGTATCATCACATAGCACACTTGGGCTCCCTAAACTTCTCTCTGGGTCCCCCAGTATAAAATACTATTGAGCAGAACAAGGACCTCAGGCTCCTTCTAACACGCCTGGGTGATCTGTCCAGAGCCAGGCTGACACGGCAGAGACGGGCTTTCTGAGTGGTTTTTCACGCTCACCTATACAGCATCCAGGCTCAGCTCTCTCGGAGCCTGGTGGCTCTCTCTCCTCTTGCCCCTGCCATTGCTCAGAGAGGCCTGGCGGAAGCAAGGTGGCCATGGCTGCGTTACAATCAGGTAGCACAAAATCCAACCCTGCTGTTCCAAGCAGCTGAAGTGACACTTCGGATTATCTGCATCAGTGAGGAGGGACAGGAACCATCGAGGGCTGTGCCAGGGCCTCTCCCTCCTGGGGGAGAGAGGGCTGGTGCTTGCCCTGACACTGCTGTGCTCAAGGGACTCTGCAGCTGGACCGGAAGCACGCCCAACTACCTCAACCTCCCCTTTATGAACCTGCACCTCGCTCCACTCCTCTCCTCCACCCAGGGGCACATTCTCACTACCCTAGACTGTTCTAGCTGCTGCCTCTTGGAATGACATCTCTCTCCACCTCTGCCATTTTGGAAGTCCTCCCTGATAGCCCCAGTCCATTTGAGCTTTCCCTTCTCTTACCAGCCAGTGACAGACACCAAGTGCTTCCTGTCATCTACTTGAGCAGGGTGCGACGGGGCCCAGACACATCTTGCCCTTAGCATGCATTCACATGGTTTCCCCTGGCAAGGGTCTGCCAGCCTTGGGTACCATCTTGGCACTACAGGGGTGCTGGAGGGAACCAGGAGTGACTGGGGACTGGGGCTGGGTGGTTGTCTGGGGATCCAGTCCTTCCTGCGCTTCAGCCGGGTGTGGGGATCAGCCCGGCAGGAGTGGGAGCCTCTATCTGTGAGAAGTGCAAGGCTAAGACTGCCCACAAGGGGGCGCAGGAGAGCCTTGACAGTGATACGGTGGGGACCGGATGAGTAAGAGTCTCTTAGGTGTCTCCCACGGCCTCTGTCACCCTGCTCTGAGGCATTGGGCCCGGTGCTAAGGCATTACTTATTCTGATTGGTCCACCCATGTCTTCCCAGAGGAAAGGTATTTTGAATATCATCGCCAGGAAGAAGCCTGCTGCTAATCACCAACAATGAAGGTCCATCTGGGGGCTTCTGGGGCAGCAGGGGCGGGGGTGGCCATGTGGCACTCTCCCAGGCCTGGCCCCACTCAGCTCTGCCAGTCACACCCTCTCGGAGCAGCTGGCCCCATTTTCATGGTGCCCTGGCCCAGGTTCACAAGACAGCTTTCCTTCCTTAAGAACCAACTGTGTGCCGAGCAGCCGGAAGCTGGGCAGGAGGGGGCTGGCTCTGGGGGAGGTTGAGCCAGGAAGGGATTAGTAACCAGGCAGCAAGAAGCCCCAAGCCGTGTGCCCAGGCGAGTGGGTAGCATAAGTGGAAGGCGCTTGGCAGCATGACCTGCCACTCCCCGCTGAGCAGCCAGTGAGAGGTGGCGGGGGGACTGCCCCAGCATCGAGAAGGGAGTGATCCTCGCACCCCAGGACAGTCACAGTGATGTCTGTCTGATACCCTGAAGAAGAAGCAGAGGGTCTGGATAGCACCCATAGCCCGAGAAGCAGGCGCCCAGGGTCACTGAGGACCTCTGGCCCTGGAGGTGGACCGGCAGGCTTGCTGGCTAGGAGACACCAGCCTAGCAGCTTAGGAAGGAAGCCATCTGACGGAAGCACCGATTGCCAGCCCCCTGTGGGGTCCCACGGCAGCGGGGGGCGGGCTGGGGAGACAGAGTTAATCTAAAGAGCATCAGGGCAGCTCCTGCCAGAAGGTGACCTTGTGTGCCGGGACAGCTGCCACCCGTGCTGGGCATCTTTGGGACACAGAGGGATGGCCAGTGGGCCACTGTGGGCCAGCTTGTGGGCAGCCTGCCAGAGCTTTCCCTGTGGCTGGCCCTGCTGTCCCCCCAGGGGCCAGTCTCCTGCCTAATCCCTTCCTTCCCTTGCGTCGCAGGCTCTGAGAACAGGTGAGTGACAGACGGCAGGCTGCTCTGAGCTAGATGTGCATACCGCGGGGCCTGTAGCCCGTGGCCCGTGGCCTCAATCTTCCCCACTGGGAGGGCTTCTTGAAGAAGCTCTGTGGATAGAGGGAAGGGTCCTGAGATGGGGTGCCCCAGCTCCCCCTCTGTAGCCAGACCTGAGATTCAGAGCACGCCCACCTGCCTGCCACACAAAGAATTCTGATCTTCTAAGGAGAAGCCCAGCCACAGAGGAAGTCAGCACAGGCCTGGCTGAGGTCATCATGCCTTGTGAGGTATGAGGGTCCGTGGACACTCCAGTATCATGCACACCCCTATCACAGCTCACCTGACACCCACAACTCCTTCCTCTGACCCAGGCATGGGTGCACCCCATCCACTCCCTGCTCCTGATGTACATGCAGCAGCTCACCCAATTCCCAAGGCATTGAGCGCTGGGTTCTGAGCCACCTCCAACCCGCTTCTTTTGCTGCCTGTGCTTTCCATGAGCCAGAGCCGGAAAGGCCACATGGGCTTTTTTGTTTGTTTGTTTGTTCTCCATGTGTTTTCTAGGGCCTTCTAGAATCCTGAAGGAGGAAGGGTCCCTCAGAAGAACATTAGGAGTCACTCTTGGCATGCTCCAAGGGTGCCAGGGTCTCCTCTTGGAACTTACACAGAACAGGGTCATTTTATAACTAAAGCGTTTATTTCCATTCAATTCACTAACCGATTGTTCTGCTCAGGGGCCTGCATTTGCTCACAGGAGGGAGTCTATCAGACCCCTTGGCTGATGGTCACCCCATGGCCAAGACCTTCAAAGGCCTAGGCGAAGGCCTGGTAGAGGGAAGGAGGTGGGAGAGAAGTCACACGTACTTTCCCCGGGCAGGAGAGGACGGGCCTGCCCACATCTCCGAGGACACCTCTGGAGGGCTGGGGTATCACAGTGAATGATCCGGGTCCTGGCCTCTGACGCAGCCTGGTTCAGGCTCCCAGAGGTGAAACTGGGCTTTGGCCATCGGAGGGCACTCAGGAACCGCGGAAGGGCCCATTCGCCTAGGAAGTGCTAGATAGAGTGAGGCCGAGGGAGAGCGGGGACGTGGCGAGGCCTTCCAGCCCTGGAGGCCACTCCGCCCAGTCGGCCACTTCTGCAAGCAGTCCGGGGTGGCGGGCTCCTCCGCCTTGGTGCCTCCTGCCCTCCCCAAATCTCACTCAAGTCTCCGAATGGCCCAGGTGGCCTGTGGCAGTTGGCTTTGGTGAGGCCTGGCAGCAGGTGGAAGGAGGAGAGGGTGTCAATGAAAACCATATAAAAAATCCAGAAATGTGCATATAAAATCTCGCCCTTGGTGTATTGCCTAAGTCAGTAAGCAGAAAGCACCTTCTTCCTGGAGAAGGATCAAGTCCTCAAAAGGTAGGAAATGTCAAAGTGTCACTTCATTGTCATAAAAAACAAAAGGAAACAAAACAAAACAAAATAAAAAAACAACCAACAACCCTCCCCTCCCCCCCAAACCAAAACCTCCCCTGACCAAAATACCCCGGAGTCCGTGAATCGCTGTAAACAAACCCAGATGCAAGATCAACCCTTCTCAGTGGCAGTCGTAGCTGATGACAGTCACCGCAGCCGCCGTCCAGGAGGTGAGGGCTGGCGGGAGCCGGTGCCCGGGCCGGTGGGGCCGGTGGGGCCGGTGGGCTGTATGCCTGCTGCCGACCCGGCCCTGGCTGTCCTCAGGAAGCCTGGCCGTCTGCTGTGCCCTGCCCGGGGAGGACAGAGATTCCTCCAGCCCCAAGCACCCACAGCAGAAACAGTTTCTCTCACTGGAGTTTCTGAAATCTTCTCCAAAGACAGAAAACGTCTTCTCTTTTCCCGGTGGCAGGTCGATTTTGCCAGACTGTTTCTGGGGCAGCTGCCTGTCCGCCTGCCCGTCGCCCGCTGACTGCTGAGAGAGGCTTCCGGGGACAGGAGAGAAGGGCGGCTCCTGTCTCTCCCCTTCACATTTGTTTTCCGGACAGTGTTTCTTGCCTCTGGCCAGGTCACCTTCCCAGAGGGAGTTGGAGAGAAACTGCTTTTGGTCTCCAACTGGACAAAGCGCAGGGATCTCCCAAGCCCTTATTATTATTATTATTATTATTTTTCCGCTAAGAACCGTCATCGCTTTCCGTATGAGAATCCTCTTTAAAAAATATTCCTTGTATTTCCCGCCCCCTCCCAGATCTAGTTTCTTTTCCCCCCATTCCCTTTTATTCCACTGTTGGAGATGCACGTGTCCCTGATGACGTCTCTCTGGAGGCTGCGGCACTGCTTGCTTGGTTCTTCCTTGTGGCCCCTGGCTTCCCGGCAGGTGGCTGGCCCTGCGGGGGACGGAGCACCCGGGGCGGGCGGAGGGGGCGGTCCCGGAGGAGGAGGCGAGCCGAGGCAGGCGAGGGTCAAACCTCCACAGACTGGATCTGGTTCATCTGTGCCCGCATCACCTGGATACTGTTCAGGATTTTTTTCTGGTGGCCAGCCAGGGTGACCCCGACCCGGAGAATGTCCCTTTGGGAGAGAAGCACGTGTGTTAGTGCGTGTGGGGCTGGAGGGAGGCTTTGGGCCTGGTAGGAGCTGCCTGGGCTTGCCCAAGGGCTTCGTGCAGAGGACAGCCTGGCAGCGGGTGTCAGGGCGGGGGGCGTCAGAGCTGGAGTCACCCCGGTGTGTTGGCAGAGCACTGGACTGAGGCTGAGGGAACCATTGACTTGCCCCTGGGCGTACAGCCAGCAGGGGGCAGGCAGGCCTGGATGTGACTCCCGAGTTGGCCGTCTTGTCCCCTGGCTCCCCACATCCCTGCTGGGCACTGTCGGTCCCCCAGATCCCCGCCCTGACTGGTATGGAGCGGAGACGGCCCAGGGACTTACTCCATCATCATCTGGGACACGACGTCGAAGGAGGTAAAGCCGGCGTTGGCAAAGCTCTCCTTGTACTGTCCCATCTTGATGGCCTCCAGCCACTCGTCCACCGTGTTGAAGCTGGTGTAGTCAGGGACGGTGCGGTCCAGCAGGGGCAGGTTGATGCTGGGGGCGGGGCACAGAGACGGTGAGGGCGCATGCTTGCAGGGAGCGTGTGGGTGTGAACACAGGGCATGTATGTATTTCAGTGTGAGCGCAGGTGTGAGTCTGAAACTGTGTAAATGGGCACCGACCTACGTGTGAGGAAGTGAGTACCAGTGTGTGTGCAGGACACAAAGCTGGTGACCTGGACAGTCCGGGGAAGGCTTTGCTAAGGCTGGACCCCGGGAGTGAAGCAGGAAAGACAGTGTTCTGTGCTTCGTTTTCAGGAGGGGAGACTTGGGCTGTGATAGCTGGTGATTATTCCCTTTTCCTCCCCCAACGCTATTCTCTGTCTTTCCCTCCCGTGATTTCTGCTATAGGGGGCTGAGCTTGTGGAATTTGTGCCCTAAATCCAGACAGGGCTGGTGGAGCCAATGGGAATGACTTCCTGGCTGGCCAGGGGTGCAATGACTTTCATGAGGCTAACGGCTCAGAGTGATTTTGTTCAGGTCACGGCAAGCAGATGCAAGATCATGGTGAGGAGCGACACAGGTGCAAGCATGAAGGTCTCTAGGCCACAAGGGCTTGCTGGATGAAGGACTTTGGCCAAGGGCGTCTCTCCGCACAGCCAGAGCTGGATCTGGAGGACACCTGGCTGGCTGCCCCTCAGGCACCCTGTGGGATTGTGGATCCTGAAGAAAGGGTGTGTGGTGCAGGGTCAGCAGCTGTGACCTGGGGGCCACCCGAGGACGGCAGTGGTGAGCCATGGCCTGTTGGAGCGGCATGTCCGGGATCTCGGGGAGGGGAGCTCCAGCGTACCTGCGCTCATGCTCCTGGGGATGAGGCAATCTCTGGCATGGGGACACTGACCTGAGCGTGGGGGCGCATATGTGTGAGTGGTGAGGAAGCACTTCTTTTGGTTTTTTTTTTTTTTTTTTTTTTGGCGGTACTGGGGATTGAACTTAGGGGCATTCTACCTCCCAGCTATACCCCCAGCCCTATTTTTTATTCTTTATTTTGAAACAGAGTCTCACTGAGTTGCGGAGTGCCTCACTAGGTAGCTGAGGCTGGCCGCGAACCCGGATCCTCCAGTCTCAGCCTCCCGAATGCTGGGATTACAAGCGTGCGCCACCACGCCCGGCTGAGGAAGCACTTCTGAATGGGTGTGTGTGCACAGGTGCCTGTGGATGCGTGTAGGTGTGAGAGCCAGAGACTGTGTGAGATTGTGTCTGTGTATATGAACAAGTCTATGTATTTGTGCCTAATTGTGTGTTTATGTGCGCAGGACTTTGTGTGAGTGCGTGTGCACACGTGTGTGTGTGTGTGTGTGTGTGTGTGTGTGCGCGAGCGCGCGCAAGCATGAGGGATGCAAATGAACCTGAGAGGGTCCAGGTTTGAGTGGGAGGGTAGCCAGGGAGGAACCTGGGTGATGAGTGCAGCTATCCGCCAAGATTCTAGATCCTTTGGCAGATTTTCTTAAATGTCCTCTCTGACCATGTTTTTATTTTTATTTTTTTGCAGTACTGGGGATTGAACCCAGGGATATTCTACCTCTGAGCTACACCCCCAGCCATATTTTTTATTATTGATTTTGAAACAGGGTCTCACTAAGTTGGGGAAGGCCTCACTAAGTAGCTGGGGCTGGCTATGAACCCGGATCCTCCTGTCTCAGCCTCCCAAGTATTGGGATTACAAGCATGCGCCACCACGCCTGGCTCTGACCATGCTTTATAACGGGGCTCCTCTACCACCCACACAGAACAAGTCCTTCCCTTTGGGGCAGTCTGAGCCCTGTGCTCCCTGCACCCCCCAGGCAGGGCAGATGCCCAACAAACACTAGTCCTTTCCTTCCCTGTTCCAAGAGGCAATGAAGTAGGAGGCAGCCCTGGTCAGGTTCCAGGAGGGGAACTGCCCGTGAGCCTGAGCAGTGCCCAGAGGGGAGGGCGGCGCTGGGAGGAGGGGCGGGGCCAGGGCTGGTACCCAGAGGAGGGGTGGGGCCAGGGTGGAGCCAGAAGGAAAGGGGAGGGCCTGGAGAAGGGGGCAAGGCCAAGGCTGGCATACCCGGATGAGAGGGGCGCCATGGCTTTGAGGCTGTTGGGGTTGCGGATCATCTTGTCCAGCGTGTTGACAATCTGGCCGAATTTGGGCCGGTGGTTGCGGTCCTTCTGCCAGCAGTCCAGCATGAGCTGGTGCAGGGCGCTCGGGCAGTCCATGGGCGGTGGTAGCCGGTAGTCCTGCTCGATGGCATTGATTACCTGGGGACAACACAGCGGCAGAGGAGGGGTGGCACCTGCTCTCTGCTGGTCTAGCTTGTCCCTAGTGCACTGCAGGCCTGGCCTATCCAGTTGCCATGACAACTACCTCCACCTCCACCCTGGGGTGGCTGACCTAGGTTCCCACCTTCCACAGCCTCAGTCTGACCTGGCAGCTGGGTGCTTGCCCCACCCTCTGCTGATCTCAGAAATCCAGGGCCCTGAAGTAGCCTCTCCTCAGGCTCCAGCAGGCTGACCCTCTGTGCCTGGCACCACCGGCTCCTCCCTTTCCCATCTGTGACCCCCACCTGGCTTTGGTGGCCTGAGGACTCCCCTCTTCGGCCCCCTGCTTGGGCCCTGGGTGGCCATGTTCCCCATTTCAGTGTCATTTAAGGATCCAGGTAAGAGATACCTGTCCTGTCAGGCCCGCCAACACAGCCCTGAACCTGGCTAGTGTTCCTTTCCCACAGTCCCTGCCCTCTCTTCTGTCAGGAAAAGGAGATCGAACACCCCCTCTCCAATCTGTCCCACCACAGTGGCCAGATTCATCTGCCACGACTTGACCAGAGTCACCCTCCCTGTTCAAGAAGCTTCTTCAAGTCCTTCCTGCCTGCATTTTTGCCAATGGGAAATCCCTTGGGTTCCTTTAAACCCCTTGTCATGGAACCTCTCTGCTCACCCCTCATGATCCCACCTCCGGGCTTTGCACAGGGTGTGCTTTCCACTGAGCCCTCACTCGCCTGGTCTTGCTGCTGTTTGGGTCCTCCCTGTCCTGTGAAGACTTCCTGGCTGATCTTGTCCCCACCGCCCTCGCCTCAGTGCCTGCAGGCCTTGACACCCTCCTTCCTCACTTCAGCACCTGATCATAAAGTTCCTGGTAACCACATCTGGTTCCCTGTACAATCGGTCACCTTGTCTTCCCAGTTAGGTGCTGAACACCCTCAGGGCAGATGTGGTCTCATCTGGGGCTGGCCACGAGGTGCACACATCCTGAAGATTTGCTGCTTTGTGAATGGGTGGCCTCCCCCCCCCCCCCCCTGCAGGGGCCAGGGTCCTGCTCACACATCTGAATCTGTCAATGTGGGCTGAAAGCCGCTCTGGTAGCCAGGCCTTAATCCCGGGGGCCTCTCTCCCACACCCTGGGAGAGTAGCACAAGACTGGAGTTCCTGGTCTTCCCCTCCCCCACTCCCCTGGAGACTTACGTCCTGGTTGGTCATGTCCCAGTAGGGCCGCTCCCCGTAGGACATCACCTCCCACATGACGATGCCGTAGCTCCACACGTCGCTGGCCGAGGTGAACTTCCGGTACTGGATGGCTTCCGGAGCTGTCCAGCGGATGGGGATCTTTCCGCCCTGGGAGACAGAGCAAGGTGGATGGGTAGGAGGTTGGACTGTCTGGCTTCTTTTCCCAGCACTCCCCACCACGTGCCCTGCGCTGCACTAATCCCATAAAGTGCTTCGTTGGCTCCTGGCCCACTGTGCTGCTGTTCCCTCTGCATGAGGTACCTGTCCCACTCTGCCACCCTGCACCTCCTTCTCCCGCCTTCGTCCCTCTGAAAGCCTTTCCCTGGCTGCTGAGGAGTCGCTGGTGCCCTTAGTCCTGCAAGTGTGTCTTCTCTCCCCGTTGAGGTGGTACTTCCTTGCTTTGTGCACAGTGTTCCCTGCCCGGCACTGCTTGCCCCAGTCTCTGGGTTCTGAGGCAGGGCCTGGGCCTCTTCTCTCCACTCTAACGCTGTCAGGGCAGCATCCTGGAGGGCACTGAAGGGCTTCCAGGACCTGGCCTGTCCCTCTCCCCAGCACTGGGGCTCCCCACCTGTCCCCCTCTCAGCTGCTTCTTGGTCACCTGGCCTTGCCATGAGATCGTGCCATCTAACCAAATTTTTTTTTTTTTTTAAATGTACTAGGGATTAAACCCAGGGACATTCTACTCTCAACCCCCGCGTCCCCCACCCCCCAAGCCTTTTAAAAAATTTTTTGTTTGGAAACAGTGTCTTCCTAGGTTGATGAGAGTCTCACTACTTGCCGAGGTTGTCCTCCAATCTGCAATCCTCCTGTCTCAGCCTCCCAAGTACTGGGATTACAGGTGTGTGCCACCATGCTGGGCCCATCTAACCAACTCTTACTGGCCCTTCAGCTCAGGTACCACCCCCAGTCTGCCTTCTTCTGCTCTAAGGCTGGGTGTCCTGGCTCACAGCCCTGTCACTCCGTGTTGCTCTGTACAAGTGTGTCCCCCGCCAGCCTGGGAGCTCTGAGCGGGCAGGAGCCATGGCTTATGTCCCTCCCTGCCTCTGGGGTCCAGCACAGGGACTGGCCTGATCAGGCATCAGTGGGAGTGTACTGCAGGGAGAAATGGCTCTTCAGCCACCCACGCCCTCTTCTCTGGCACTGGGACTCTCGCGCTCCCTGCCTCTGTCTTACCAGGGCGCTGGTGTAGGTGGGGTCAGAAGTGTCATCCTCCAGGAAGCGTGAGAGCCCGAAGTCAGACACCTTGCAGACCAGGTTGCTGTTGACGAGGATGTTGCGGGCGGCCAGGTCGCGGTGCACGTAGTTCATGTCTGCCAGGTACTTCATGCCGGCCGCGATGCCCCGCAGCATGCCCACCAGCTGGATGACCGTGAACTGCCCGTCGTTTTGCTTTGGGAGAAGTGGAGAAAACAGAGTAAATGGAAGAAGAGGCGCAGCAGCTCTGGATCATCGTCACAACGGGAAACCAGAGCAGGTCCCCGCCATCTTGGCCTTACGCTCCCTATGGGAAGGGCTTCGAGGCTCGTGAGTGGAGAGGACCCAGGCCTTGAAGGAGACGTGCCTGGTTTGACTCCTACTCTGCCCTTCCTGGCTGTGCAACCTTGGATACATGACCTAAGCTCTCGGAGTCCTAGTTTCCTCAACTGTGTGTTAAATGGGGATAAGTAGCACCCATCTCCCAGGGCTGTTCTGCGTTCAACACGAAGGTGCATGGGGGGTGCATGGCACAGGCTTCACGAATATTTGCTGAATGGCGGCTAGTCCAATGGCTGGTGCGACTGGCAGGCTGACTATGATTTCCTGTGGGGAGTGGCTTAGAACTGCCCTCTGTTGGCCTTGTGCTCCAAACTCATCCCTCCAGCCTAGGCAGATGTGGGGTACTCCAAAATCTGGTGAAAACTTGGATGAGGTGACAAGACACCTGGACTCAGGTGTCTTACCTCGACCCTCTGGCTGGCCTGGGCAAACGCTACTTCCTTTGACCTTGTTTTCTCCCGAGCATAATGAGAAGGCTGCCTGGGAGCACGATGGAGACAGGTCTCGGGTTGTGCGCTAACTCTGATTTACTGCCTATGCTTCCTGGTGAACTGTAACGAGAAGGATTCTGAGATTGTTCCGGGATCGATTAGCAATGCCTGCCACAGGTAAGGGAATAGACAATGAGGTCTGCAAGCCTCTCTGGACCAGGCGCTTTCCCAAGATGCAACAGTGGGAAGCTATCCTGCCATTGCCTTTCCCACCCCACTCATGGCCCCTGGCACTCTTGGCTGCCCCTACCCGGAGGAAGGAGTCCAGGGAGCCGTTCTCCATGAACTCCGTGATGATCATCACAGGTGTGCTCTTGGTGACCACGCCCTCCAGGTGGATGACGTTGGGGTGGTCGAACTGGCCCATGATGGATGCCTCACTCAGAAAGTCCCGCCGCTGCTTCTCGGTATAGCCCGATTTCAGCGTTTTGATGGCCACGAAGATCTCTCTCTTGCCTGGCAGTTTCAGGTGGCCACTGCAGACCTCACCAAACTCCCCTGGGACAGACACACCGAGAGAGGCAAGATGTCACTTGCTGAGAGGAAGCACCACCTGCCTGTCCCTGCCACCTTTGCTCCTGGGGCCCGCAGGTGCTCTCTCTCTGTGGTGATCAACTCATTCTCTTGGATACAGAATCCCTTTGAGAATGCGGGGCCCAGAGAAGTCCTGGCCACCTCTGGGGGTAGAGAGGTCATCCCATGCTATCTGGCTGGGCATGGGGGTGGGGACGCAGGGGAATCTGGGGAAAGGGACCTGGGATGGGTGGTGGCAAAGTGTTTGATGTAGAGTTCTGGAAACAGGGTTCTAGGCCCAATTCAATCTCTGACTTGCTACACAAGCTCCTTTGTCACCCCGTGCCTCAGTTTCCCCTGTCTGTGAGGTGGTTTTACTGGGTAACCTTTGAGGGCCCTTCTTCTTTGGGAATCCTGGCCTTCAGGCCTTGGGTCCCTTACCCTCTCCTCTTCCCCAAGAACATACACTGGGGTGTTCTCCCTACCCATGGCTCAGGACATGGTACCTATAAGAGTTCCAGTCACCTACCTGCTCCAATCACCTGCTCGATTTTGACACAAGAGATGTCAATTTCCTTGGCAAACTCCCGTACTGCCTCATTTGGGTCTTCGTAGGTGAAAGGGTCAATGTAGATCTTCATGCCTGGGGTCACTGAAGGACAAGACCAGGCTCTGTCACATAAACTGACTCACAATGTGTGCAGAAAAGCAGGAGCTATTTCCTCCATGGATGGAAAGACTCCTGTGTGGCCCCCATGAGAACTGGGCAAGCCCCTGAGGATCACTTGACCTCTCTGGGCCTCACTGAGCAGATGGGCACTGAGTGGGAAGGTAAGGGGAACAGAGAGACTAGCAGAGGCGACAACTAGGTTCCAGCTCTTGTTCCATTTCTCATTGATTAGTAATGGCTTTCTGGAGCAAAGACCGTCAGGGTTGACTAGCAATGTCTGTTACGGGTGCAGGCATAGGTGAATAAAAGGGTAGATAGGTTTGTTGTCCTTCTGATTAGAGAACCAGGAGTGCAAAGAAAAATAAGAGGAAATCAAAAAGGAAGAGAGAGAATTGGAACTAAAACACAAAACGAGCAGGCCTTAGATCAGGGTGTTCCTGGGGTCTTGCTAAGCTCTCTTGCCTGTCCCCAGGTCTAGTTGAGGCCTCCTTTCCCCCACGGACTCACCGGGGTCTGAGTCCCCTGGCTCCTTGGCCCCCTGCCTGGGTGTCCCACTAGTGAAGTTGGAAACCTTTCTGGATCCCTGATTTTCTGGTGCATGCTAATTTGATTCCTGATCCGATGTAGATTTTTTAATTTTTATTTTTTATGCAGCACTAGGGATTGAATCCAGGGGCATTCTACCTCCGAGCTACATACCCAGTCCTATTTTTTATTCCTTATTTTGAAATAGGTGTCACTAAGTCGCAGAGGGCCTCACTAAGTAGTTGAGGCTGGCTGCGAACTTGCAATCCTCCTGTCTCAGCCTCCCAAGTACTGGGATTACAAGTGTGAGCCACCATGCCTGGCTCAATGTAGATTTTATTTTTTGACACAGAAAGAGAAGATGGTAACCTGGACATCAAAGGCCCAATTCTCACCTGACACTGAGTCAGCAAAATGCTCAGTAGGAAGGAAAAGATAATCTATCCCACATTCCCTCCCCAGATAACTGGTCTTCCACCCCCTCCCCCATAACTTCTGGCCTTCTCCCAGCCTGGGCCTTCCTCTGGCCTGCCTGGCTTCCTGCCTGCATTCTCCCACTGCTCTGTGAGCTGAGACTTTGGAGGCAACAACTTGAGGCGTCGGGAGCTGGAGGCCCTGGGTCACCACCGGCTTGGCTGGATGGTGAGTGAGGCCATCACCCTTGCCCACTGTGTGACCCTGGACATGTTGGTTGACCACTCTCAGTCTGGCCTCTATTTCAGACGTTCCAGGAATTTTGGAGCTGGAGCCTGTAACACAGGGGTTGGCAAACTGGCCCACTGCCTGTTTTATAAATAAAGTTTTATTGGAACACAGCCTCACTCAAAGCTTTGCCTGCAGCTGCTCTTATCTTACCACAGCAGAGTTGGGGCTTTACAATTGAGACCCACAGAACCTCGCCATCTGGTCCCTCACAGAAAAGTTAGCCAACTGCTGCTTTAACACATTCACTGTATTCGTGTGGGTGTTTATCTAAACCTTCGGGTCAGGGGTTGTGAATTTGGGTCTAGGAACCACTTGGTAGCCCCAAGATGGGCTTTGGGAGGTCTGAGACTTTCCTGGAATGAGATGTATTTATTATTATTGCCTTTTTGGATTGGAAAAGTAATTCAGTCTCCTTATAAAGTCCAAGAATGATGGAAATAAATATAATTGAAAAGGAAATTTTCTGGGTATAGACCTCTCAGCTTTTCTTAGAATTTTATAAGCAGACATCTTTATGCTTTTCTGGCCATAGGATCCTAGTCTTACGGGAATGTGAGACCCCCAAAAAGGTTACGAATCACCATCTGAGACTGAGTGCCTGGGAAGAGGGGGTGGGCCACCCGCTTTCCTCATTCCTTCCTCCCCCTGGCACACTGTATAGAGTTCTGCACACAATAGATACCACATGTCTGCAGAGCTGAGAGAATCCAGATGACAGAGACGGAGTAATAATAATAGCAGCTGCCACTTACTGAGTCCTTTGTCTGTGCCCGACACTGTGCCAGGCTCTTTATGTGCAGAGTCTCATCTCTTCCTTCCAACTCTTGGAGGAAAGGATAATTACCCCATTTCACACGTAAGGAAACTGCAGGTCAGAGAGGCTAAGTAATTTGGCTGAGGCCACACAGCTGGCACAGCCAGCTGTTTAAATAGCACAGCCTGGATTTGAACCCAGGTCTTTCAGACTTGAGCCCAGGGCCCATACTCTTTATCATCATGCTCCCTGCCTCCTGGATCCGGCCCGGTCCTTCTCCACCTGGAGTATTAGGCCGCGACCTCCTCCTTCCCAAGCCTACCTCCTCAGAGCTGGGGTCAGCTACCTGGAGATGTTGTTTCTTGCTCGGATGCAATGTAGGGCCCATGGGCCAAAAGAACTGGGGAAGGCCCTTTCCCATGGGCCAGCTGGGGAGGGAGGGCAGGAATGGGTCTGTTCCGGGAGCTAAGGCCTTGAAGCACAGCAGGACCTCGAAGGCCACCTGGGCACTTCCGTTGCTGCATCTCTAAGCCCTGACCGGCATTGGTCAGAAGGGTGTTCAATTGCTCCCGGGAGAAAGCATGCACCTCTGCCCAGGATTCCAAGCTCTCCCTGAGGCCCCACTTACAGCTTCCACCTGCTGGCTGCCACGGTTTGGATGTGTTCCATGAGGGGTTGTCAGGCCTCACACAGTAGGGCTGCTCACCAGGGCCTGGAGGAGGACCTCTGTGGCCAGGGTCAGCCAAAAACACTGGGCAGCTGTCTGCAAGATCCTCAGCTGTCAGGGCCACTAACTGTCACCCTGAACCCAGATGGGAATTTCAGGAGGTGGGAGAGGACCCAGGTGTGCAGCGACCTGGGTTGGAATTCTGGCTTTACTGCTAATGATAGAAATGAGCTGCTCGGTGAGTCTGAAACTGTGTGGACCAACACAGTGGTGCGCCCTGGGCAGGTTAATCTCTATGCCTCACTGTTCTCATCTGCAAAATGGGTATAATAAGCAGTACCACCCTTATTAGGGGGTTGCAAGGGTTAAATGAGAGCATCTTACTAAAGGGCTTAGTAGAATAGTTGACAAATAGAAAGCAACTTATATAGAAGGGTGGTCTATTATTAAGTACTAATATTTAAAGCACTTTAACATCCACTAATTCATTTACTCCTCACAATCCTGTGAAAGACATCTCATTTCTGCCACGTCCCATGTAAAGATGCCAAGTTTCAGAAAGATGTGCTCACTTCCCCAAGGTCACCCAGCTGGCCGATGGCAGAGCAGGGAGGAGAAACAAGGTTGGTCTCCTGGGTCCCACATCCAGGCACCATAGACCTTGGTCTCCTCTCAGCGCCTGCTTGAAGGATGAAAAACATGAGCCGGCCACATGCATCTCTGGGCAGCCTGGCCACACGGGGCTGCCGGGGAGATCTGGGATCACAGGGCGGGCGGCACTTTGAAAAGAACAAAGTCCTGCTCAGATCTGATTTAACAGCGCAAGACGCAGGGAATAGGAACTTAAGCTTTAAAACGTATTGATCTATGAACACATCCTGGGGTCTATTTTTAAAGTACATCTCACCTGTTTCCTTGTTATTGACTCACGCTCCAAATAACCACGCTCCCAAATGGCTCCAGGTGGCGGGGCGTGTGAGCCTGTCTTATTCTGGCCTAGCAGAATGTAGACAGCACAGGGCGGCTGAGAGCCTGCGCCCCAGCACTGAATGGCTGGGGTTCAGGCCCCAGGTCCTTCCCCGAGCAGCTGTGTGACCCGTGTGCCCTCGCTTCCTCAAAGTGGGGCATTATAAGGATTCAACGAGTCAATACACATTAAACGTCGAGAACGCATTCAATACGTCTGGCTGCCTCTACCACCGTGATTTTATTACTGGGGATGGGAGGGCGGGATGGAGCTGATGACTTATTTTTAATGCACAGGTGATTTTTATTTCTGTGCAGTTAAACGTGCCTATCTTTTCCTTGGGATTCTTCCATTGCTTTTCTAAGCTTAGAGAGTCCGTTCCCATCTCCTTGTCTGTGTGTAGTTCCTTCCAGGATCTTTCAGAAATTTTAGTGGTTTAATTAGTTGTATATTTTTGTCCCAAACTACTTCTAAGCTCAGGAACTTTTACTCCAAATTGTCTGAGCTTGGGGTTTACCCTCGAGGACTCTGGCTCCGGTCTTTCTCACACACCCCACATCCAACGCAGCAGAATATTCCGTGGCATCCCACCACTTCCCCCCACCACTGCCAGCAGGTCTCGCCACGCCACATCTGCCCTGGACTATTCCAACAGCCACTTCACCGTCTGATCTCCAGCCAGCAGCCAGAGAAGTCCTGCCAGGGCTGGGAATCAGAGCACATCCGTGCTCTGTGCAGAGCCTTCTGTGGCTCCCCATTTTGCTCAGAGTAAAAGCTCGGGCCAGGGCTGACAAGGATCTGCATATTGAGCTTCCTCTTCTGCTCCAGTCACCTGGCCTCTCTGCCGTTCCTGAAACCTGCCAGGCCTGCTCCAGCCTCAGGGCCTTTGCACTGGCTGCCCCTCTGCCTGGGATGCCCTTCCCTCAGATACCTCTGGGCAGTTCACGTCCCCAGCTCCTCTTTATCTTTGTTGGCCTGCCAACGAGGCCACCCAACCCCCTGTTTGGAAATGCAGCCTTGCTCCACTTGGCCTTGCACCTGCTCATATCCCATGTGCATTATTTACCATATTTTTAATCCCCTGCCCCTCCCACTAGAATATCAGTTCTACAAAGGCTAGGATATTTGTTTACTTGGTATCCCCAGCACCTAGCACAGCACCTAGCCTGGGCTTCATGGTAGACCCACCACAGATGTGGGGCAGATGAAGGGATAGGATGAGGCTCCTTCTTTCCCAGAGGCAACCATCTGAGGAACCCCAGGGTACCCCTCGGAGTACGGTTTGAGAACCTATCCAGAATCCCTTTTGGTCGAATGAGCGGAAGTAAGGCCTAAGTTTCCCATCCAAGCCCTGCACTGCTTGCTTCCTGAACCCTGGCTCTGCGACCGACTTTTCTCGATGGTCCGTCTGGCTCCTGCTCCGGGGTAGGAGTGTGGCATGTGCCCCTGCAGCACCGGGCTGATGCAGGTGGGACAGTGGGGACCTGGGGGCAGTAGGGGGGGCCTTCAGGAGAGTCATGGAGGAAGGACAGGGGGCTGGAGAGCCGGGTGAGAGGGACAGAGGGGGGTGGGGTCTCCTTCTCCCTTCCCTGGCCAGAGCCCGGTGTTCTCCTCGCCCTTCCTTCAATTCATTTATTTATTTATTCATTTATTTATTCCAGTGCCTACTGTGTGCTGGGCGCCCTGCTGGGCAGTGGTGAATGTCAGACACCCTGTCCAGTCCCCAGGCCCGAGCTACAGTGCGGCTGGCGGGGGGCTGCCTGGGCTCAGGCGGGGCTCTGGTGGGTCTGGGAAGCTTCTGCAAGTATTCGTATGTGTTGAGGTGTAAGGAGAGAATAAGAGCTACACAGAAAGAGAGAAAAGGAGAGGGTGCTCCAGGCAGAGAGGAAAGCGTGTGCAAAGGCCAAGGGGTGTGAGTGAGCTCGGTGCGCCCGGGGAAGGCCTGCCGCTCAGTCTGGCTGCAGCCTGGTAGACGGAGGGGAAAGGAGGCTGGAGGGCCCCGGGGAACCTGCAGGAAGCGCCCAGGGTGCTGCCCGCTGGGTGTGTACGTACTGTGGCCACTGGTGTAGTGCTGCAGCTTGTCTGTGTACTCCGAGTCGGCACGTTCAAACCCCCGTCTTCTGGAACAAGAGCAAAGGGCTGGAGCCACCTGGAGGCACCCGGGAGCTCGGAGCCACAGGAGGTGATGGGGGAGCGTGGACAGGCCCTTGAAGCCACCCCTGCCGGCAGGCTTCCTGTCTGCCCCTCCCTCTGGCCCCCCATGTTCTTTCCCGTCTCTCCAGCCCCAAGCCCAGTAACCCCAGGGTCCTCTGTCCATCTGACCTTATGGCCCAGTCTGTTTAAAAGTGGGGGGCTCCGGGGAGGAAGAGTCTCTCTCGGGGGTCAGGGAGCTGGTTCCACCCACCGGCCTTTCTCCTGCTGTGCTGGCTACTTGGGGTGCTGTCTCCCCTGCCCTCTGTCTGAGCTCTCTTGGTCTTCCTTGCACTCCAGCTGTGGGCCTTAACTAGTGCAGAAAGCGGGGCGACCTGTACTCCCCCCTCACCCCGCGGCTCCCTGTATCCAGCAGGCACAGTTAGCCGCCATTCTGAGACGCTCCTCTGTGCTCAAGTGTCTTCACTGACGGGGCGCCACCCCACCCCGTGCAGTGTGCAGTGAGCTGGCCCAGGGCAATGCTGAACCCTGGGGACAGGCTGAGACGGCCACGTGGGGAAGGGGCGCCCCTCCCTCCCCTGGGGCTGTGAGGAGACTCGGGAATGGCCAGGTGGATGCAAGACCCATCCAGGACGGCCGGGCTGGACCAGGCCTGGGGACACCCACCCACCTGTTACACACGATGGCGATGACAACCACGGCAATGAGGAAGACCAGGCCGGCGGCCGAGGAGCCGATGATGAGAGGCAGCTTCTCCTGGATGCTGGTCTGGTACTCGGCTGGGGAGGAAGCATGGCGGCAACTCAGCCCTGCTCTGGGGTCCCGATGCCGTCCCCGCCACCCCTGACACCCCGGGCTCTGTTCCTGCTCCTGCCACACGTCCATGCAGAGAAGGACCATCGTGGACCCCTGGACAAGTTCACGGCTTGCTCTAGCCCTCAGCTGCTCGTCAAGAGTGAGCATATTGTAATCCCAGCATTTGAGAGGCTGAGACCGGAGGATACGGGTTCGAGGCCAGCCTCAGCTACCTAGTGAGGCTCTCCACAACTTAGTGAAACCCTGTTTCAAAATGAAGAATAAAAAATAGGGCTGGGGTATAGGTCAGAGGTAGAATGCCCCTGAGTTCAATCCCCAGTACCGCAAAAAAAAAAAAAAAGAGTGAGCACAATGCCTGCACTCGTGTTGACAGACAGTCGACAACACTGGCTGATGGGCACTGAGGGGCGGCACACGGTGCACGCCGATTCGCTCCTCGGGTGTGAAGGTGTGAATTGTGGCTGTGCCACTTCCTGTGTGACCCCTGGCACGGCCTCTTCTCTCTCTCTCTTAGTGCTAGAGATTAAATCCAGGGGCATTCTACCTACAAGCTATACCCTCGGCCCTTTAAAATTTTTTTTTTTTAATTTTCAAACAGGATCTTGGTAGGTTGCTGAGAGTCTCACTAAGTTGCTGAGACTGGCCTCGAACCTTCGATCCCCTTGTCTCAGCCTCCCAAGTACTGGGGTTACGGGCATGTGCCACGTTACCCTGCTGGCCTCTTATTTCTCTGTGCCTCAGTGTCCTCGTCCATGAAACGGGGACAGTGATTGTCCCTGTCTCCTCGGGTTGCTGTGGGAAGCCCTTAGAACAGTACCCAGCACAGAGCACATGCTCGGCGAGTACTAACTACCACCAGACACTGTGCCGAGTAGAACAATCAGGTCCACGACGCACTTCTTACCATGACCCCATTTTACAGAGAAGAGACTGAGCTTACGGAGGTCACGACTTGCCTGAGGTCCTACAGTTAGGAAGCGGCTGGAGCCAGTGCGTGAACTCAGGTCTGCCCGCCCCGAGGCTGGGGGCTTGGATGAGGTAATGTGTAAGACGCACCCTCGGCCCTTGGGTACCACTCAGTACATCCTCAATACCATCCACACTGTTGTTCTTCATCTAATTACTATTACTCCTCCTCTGCCTCCCTGACCGGAACAGGAGCTTGTCAAGGTCGGGATGAGGTCAGCTCTGGGTCCTTAGTGCTCGAGCACTGCTTGGCATGTGTCGGGGCCCCAGCATGCATTTGTTGACAAACTAGTAATAGTGCCCCAGTCACTGAACTTGTCCACCATGGTCCTAGCAAGGTGAACAGAGCTCGTCACAAGGAAGGGGGAGGTTCTATAAGGGAGGCGAACACTGTAGGAAGTGGTGGAGGCAGAAGGGGGGATCCTTTTGTTGAGACCAGAATTCAGGGTCCAGGAGCCTCTGAAACGTTCAGCTACACAAAGGCCAAAGGCCCACACCCCACGGCTGAGAGAACACTAAAGGGGGGTGCTGGAGTCTGGTCGTAGGCAGAGGCGCCTGGAGCTTGGCTGGCTGGTGGAAGGGCCCTGGACTCACAGCAACAACAACTGTGACTTAACTGCTATTTGGTGAGCGTAACTGTGTGAGGCCTAAAACCACTCCTGTGCTGTGTCCCACATCCTGACACTATTATTATTATTTTTTTTGGTACTGGGAATTGAACCCAGGGGCATTCTACTTCTGAAGTATACCTCTGGCTCTATTTTACTTTTTATTTTGAAGCAGAGTCTTGCTGAGTTGCTGAGGTTTTCGCTAAGTTTCAGAGGCTGTCCTCAAATCTGTGATCCTCCTGTCTCAGCCTCCCAAGTAGTGGGATTAGAGGCGTGTGTCACCATGCCTGGCTTTCCTTATACCAGTTATTAGATGATGATGATGACATAGTTTATGCCCCCATTTATGGATGAAAAAACAGCGAGGTAAGGTGGCACATTCAGGGCCACACAGGTGGGCTGAATCAGCACAGGAACTCCATCTGTACGGCTTCCAAGGTCACAATCTTTAAACTCTGCTGCTCCTCAAAGATTATTAAAGTCGGAACAGAGCTCAGAGATCACATAGTCCCATATTGGGAAGCACAGAGGATACAACCTCTCATTCCCCTGCCCAGGGCAGACATTACTAATCCACCACAGCACTTCCTGCTGAACTTAGATGGGGCTTCAGATACTCAATTCAATTGCTAGTCATTGCAGTTATTTATGGCTAAAACATGTTTACTCTCTCAGATTGAATACGATGCATTCATTTTATAGACGAGAAAAATCTGAAGCAGGGAACATATACTATTTGCTGAGAGAAGCTCTGCAGGTGAGGACTAAACCCCCAGGTGTCCTGGGAAAGGAAGTAGTCTGGCTGATCTGATGGCAGCGGAGGAGTCTGTGTTCTTTTTGGGCCACAGAAACAGGGGATCTATAAATGGTTGGACAGTTTGTACACTGCACAAAGGTTGCAACCGGGAGGGAGGGAGGTTTCCAATTTGCAAAAGGCTTTACAGAAATGGGCCCTCGATTTGTTCTGTCTGTGGGATGGGCGCCTTCCTCTTGTCCCTGGGGTTTTGCTCACCTTCTGTCATGGTCTGGAAGTACATCTTGCCGCTGTAGCGCCCGTAGCCTGCCACGGTGCGTGCCCGCACCTGGAAGACATAGATGGCGCCGGCTTTGAGGCCCTGCACAGTGACCGTGTTGGTGGGGCTTTTTATGGCTGTGGCGTTGTACTCACTGAGCTCCTGCCGAGGAATAGAGAAGACAGTTAGTGAGGTTGTTGCCCACGGGGCGCTTGGAGCCCACTGCCGTTGGGCTGTTGCATAAACATCCCTGGCTCCCAGTCCTTTACTCCTTCTGTAACAGAATCACACAGCCACACCCCTTGCCACGCGACTGCAGCACGTCCCAGGAAAGTAAGCAGAGTGTATTTCTCTACCTCCTCCTGGATGTTGGATTCTGCCATGTGACCTGCTCTGGCCATTGGAATATTCTAGAAGACAGGATGCAAGTGTTACATGTGCTTGCTGATTGGCTTGGCTTCTTACACTTCTGTCATCTGCCATAAGAGGGGCATGCCCCATGTAACAGCAGGTTCCAGAATGATAAGTGTGTAGATATGGTGACTCAACTCTTAGGCTGAAATACAGCCATGCCAGTTGGCCCTGAGACACAAGTCTATGAACAAGAAGATCAGCTACTTGTTGTATGCCACTGGAGTTGGGGGACTGCTTGTTTTGCAGCATCATCTCAGCAGTCGCTGATGAATACACACATGTTGAGAGGTCACTGTGTGCAGACCCTAAGGACTAGACTGCAAGTGTTTGATGACAGCAGGGAGAGGCCTTTCTTATTACATCTGCACCTGCTTCCCTGCCCTGTGTCTGGATGGGCAAGAGAAAGTGCCCCTTTCAGCCTCAGCACATGTGGTGAGCTGAGAACCAAGGCCTAGAAAGGGATGATGGTGTTCAGATGACACAGCACAGTTGGTGGCTGCTTTGGGATTCAGAACTCGGCTCTGCCTGGAGCCACTGCTGGTGTCTGGGTACCCAGGACTTCATGTTCCTTCCTCTGGGAGATGCAGAACACCAATTCTGCCTCCTGAGCACTGCCCAGGTGATCTGAGGAGTCTGAGGCAGGACAAGGTCTCACTGTGCAGGGGAGGTCAGAGGTGGTCGGGCTGGCACAGGTGATATGCATTCAGGTATCTGTTGGTCACCAGAAAAGTTCTCTCTGCACTGGGCTTGGGCTGGGCACTGGGGTTCCATGGGGGCTAAGGAACAGTTCTGGCTTGGAGTGCAGTGCAGAAAAAGCAAACAGTGTGGGGATCTCAGTCCTTTGAAGATTATGGACCTCTTTGAAAAACTGATGAACCAGGCGCGGTGGCGCACGCTTGTAATCCCACTACTTGGGAGGCTGAGACAGGAGGATCGCAGGTTTGCGGCCAGCCTCAGCTACTTAGTGAGGACCTCCACAGCTTAGTGAGACCCTATTTCAAAATAAAGAAGAAAAATTAGGGCTGGGGATGTAGCTCGGAGGTAGAATGCCCTTGGGTTTCATCCCCAGTACTGAGTGGGGGGGGGGGGATGGGGAAGAAAAGAAAAAGAAAAACTGATGAAAATCTGTGAACTCTTATCCAGAAAAATGCACGCCTAATCGTACATGCCGATCATGTACACATCATATATGCCAATCATGTATGCATCATGGAGTGCACAGAGTCCTTGAAAACCCTCCTAAAACAATGAAAATTAGTGTGAACGACAGTATCACAGGAATTGTACCATGGAAGTTAAGATCACACACTGGGAACAGGCTTCCTGGGTTCAAGGACTGGCTGACTCTGTTACTTATTACTTCTGTGACCTGGGACAAGTTTCTTAATGTCTCTGTCTATTCTTTATCTCTAAGATGAAAATACTAACAAGAGCTACCTCAAAGCCTTGCTTAGAGTATAAAATGCACTACTGGGTATGAAGTGCTCGCACTGGTACAGTAAGCAGGGTGAGCTGAGAGGGTGAGACCGGCCTGGGCGGGTGCTGTCATGGGAAGTCAGGAAAAGCTCCCTGGAGTGTGTGTGTGGGGGAGGCATTGGAATGGATTTTTTTTTTTGTACTGGGGATTGAATTCAAGGGCATTCTATCTCCAAGCTACACTCCCAGCTCGCTTTATTTATTTATTGTTTTGAAAAAGGATATCACTAAGTTGCCGAGGGTCTCACTAAGTTGCTGAGGCTGGCCTTGAATCTGTAATCCTCTTGCCTCAGCCTCCCAAGCACTGGGATTACAGGCATGCGCCACCACTCTGGCCTGGGATGGGATCTTAAAGAACCAAGAGGGCATCCCTGGAAGAAGGAGCTGCAGGGGGAAAGCAAGGAGGTGAGGAAGATGTGGAGGGTAGAGAAGGGCCTCTTCTATCTGGCAGTTTTCTGCCCATCATTTAAGACTCAGCACCTCTATTAGGAAGACTTCACTCATGTCCCAGCCAAGGTCACATGCCATGCCCCCTCTTCTATTTAATATTGCTATTTGTGTCCATATTCTGTAGGGATGTGGGTTTGGGGAGGCAAGGGCTGTCTCATTTATCTCTAGGCCCCCAGGCTCGGTACAGAGTAGGTACTAACTACAGACAGGATGAATGAACAACTATTCAAAATCGCCAAGACCTGGAATGCAGTACCAGAATTGACCACTAGGTGCCACCATCCAACATGAGATCTGCTCCCACAGGAAAAGCGGGTTCAAGTCCGTGGACGGGATGGGTGCCACTTACTGAGGTTCCCGATTATATAAGGGAGATGAGAGGTAACTTCTGGCGCCACAGGTGCCTCCGGAGAGTGAGGAACCAACCTGAGCAGACCCCTGGAAGCTGTTTCAAGTATCAGTTTTTCAGCTGGGTTTGGTGGCTCACGCTTGTAATCCTAGTACTTGGGAGCCTGAGACAGTAGGATCACAGGCTCATGGCCAGCTTCAACAGCTTTGTGAGGCCCTCTGCAACTTAGTGAGACCCTGTTTCAAAATAATAAATAATAAAATAGGGCTCGAGGTGTAGCTCAGAGGTAGAATGCCCATGGGTTCCATCCCCAGTACCACCACCACCACCACCACAGACACACACACACACACACACACACACACACACACACACAATAAGTAAATAATCAGTTCTTCCACTTAATTGCGTGTGACCTTGGGAAAGACCCTTCACCTGCCTGAACCTCTGTTTTCCATTCCAGAAACTGGAGCAATAAATGCCGACCCCTCGGGGCTGTTATGAAGATAAAATTTGGCGAGGCAGTGCCCGGCACTGGAGGTGCCTAGAGACACAGCCCTCTCCCATTCTGCCCTCTCTGCATCTCAGCAGTGATTTGAAAAGATGTGCGATGGGAAGAAATTCAGCATGAAATCTAGTCCTTAATTTGAGTCTTTTCACGGAGACTTAGAGGCAGTGAGGCGGGGGTTACACGGCAGGGTGCTTGGGAGCCCTCTGCACCCTGATTTTCCCATCTCTAAAGTGGGATAACAGCCGGGCGTGGTGGTGCACACCTGTAATCCCAGTACTTGGGAGGCTGAGACAGGAGGATTGCAGATGGGATTAAGGCCAGTCTCAGCAGCTTAGGCCCTCTGCAACCTAGTGAGACCTTGTTTCAAATAAAAATAAAACAGGGCTGGGGATATAGCTCAGAGGTAGAATGCTCCTGGGTTCCATCCCCAGTACCACGTAAACAAACAAACAAATAAAAAGGAGCTGGGTTAACACCACTGGGTACTGTTCCAGGTGGTTGTGGGTGCAGCTCTTAACACGTAAGTCCCCTCAGCACACGAGGACCTGGGAAAGGTCAGCTCTCACCATCATTGTCATCAGCACCATTACGGAGTGAGCTCTCATGACTAAATGAATGAATGCACAAGTGAATGGATGAGTGGACAGGCCTCTCCAGAGCTCACTCCAGGTACACTGGGTGACCTGGACACAGCCTGGACTGTCACAGTTCGCCCCACCCGCGACCTCTGTTCTCCCCCTCCAGGGCTGCTGCGAGGACACTTTGGTTGAATAAACACTGACATCGGTGTGGCCTGCCGGGGCCATCCACCGCAGGCGGCCTCGCAAATGACTCTTCTCCAGCTCTGGGGAGCATGAACCGGTGTGCTTTGGGGCAGCGGCCGAAGGAGGCCACCTCGCCCAGGAAGCGGGTCTGCAGCAAGCCTGGCACCATTCATCAGCGACACCCAGAAACCTTCCGGCCGAGCGGCTCAGTGGAGCTGGGGAAGGGCCAAACAGGGAGCCCGCTCTCCGAGGGAGAAGAGGGAAGGGGCGGGGCCTGGCCTAGAAGGAGCCGGAGCAGGCAAGGATCCGAGTCCATCTCAGGCACCAGGAGGATTCTAAGTGTCAGGAGGAGCTGCAGCACCGCCCCATACCTGCAAGTCACCTGCCCTGGCAACAGGTGCCACCATCCCCAGGAGTCGCCCTGCACATCTTCCCTGGGTCTCTGAGTCCTCCCTGTAGCTAGTCTCCATATAGTAAGCTACAGGGATATCTAATGCAATCGGAGTCAGATCACATCATTCTAGAACCTTCTTTCATACTGTAAATCTAATCCGGACTCCTCAGGCCCCACCTCCCTCTCCAACACATTCCCCTCTCACTTTCCTTCTTGTACACATTGCTCCTGCCACGCTCACCTTCACTGTCCCCTCAACGTAACTGCATGTGTCTGCCCCAGGACCTTTGCACACGCTCTGCCTGCTGCCCAAAGTGACTGCTCTCGTCTTGTGCCCATCTGTGAGCAACCAGAGTTCAAATGTCACGGAATGCCAGCTTCTGCTCACCTACACCACGACCGTGAGCCTGTCCTTGGTGCCGCTGGGACCTTTGCTGACCCTTCTGTGGCTAGCACCACACCTGTCTCATGGCCATGAGTGTATGAGCTTGTCTTTTTCCCTGATCTGTGAAGTCCCTGAGGCCTCTGAGGGTCTGAGGCCTGAGGCTCCTGAAACCTGGGCCGGGGCGGCCTGGGCTGCTGCCGAGCCTGCGGTCCTGCCCCCCGGGCCGGGGCTCGGGCAGCGGCGGAAAGTAGGGCAGAACCGTCTCCCGTTCACGCCGCCATCAGCCCCCCGGGCCTGCCCGGCGCAGCAGGAAGTGGGTCGCAGGCAGGACCCGCGCTGGGATTCCTCATTTCCGCTCCGGTCTTTGGGGACAAATGCTTTCGGTTTCATTTAATCACAAGGCTTCTTAATTAGTTTTTTTTTTCCTTTTTGATTCTGAGTTGCTAAGCTGTCCCTGCTGGAGAGACCAGGACGCTGGCTGCACAGGGCCAGGGCTTCCTGAGCCTGGGAGCAGCTGTCCAGCTGCAGCGATGGCCACTGCTCCTTCAAGCTGCTTTCCCACATCGTCCCAGCCCAGGCCCTCGGTGGCCAGTTCCCGGAGACACCCAGCAAATACCTATTGAGCACCTACTCTGTGCCGGTTCCTGGGACACAGCAGAGGTGACGTCTGGCTGGGAGGAATCTGCTACCCCAATCCCCCCGGCAGCCGACTCCCGATCCATTCCCTCCCTCGTGCCTCGGCTCTGTCGCTCCCTTCTCTCTGTCCACGCAATTCCTCGCCCACTGTGCGAGCTCTGGGGAGACAGGCTGCCCGCTGCCCACCTTTCCTTCCACCCCTGGTTCCCAGTGGCTGCCCTCAACTAAAGGACTTCCTGTCAGCCCTTCGCCGTAAGCCTGCGACACCATTCCCCAGAGGCACCTCGGTGCTTCTAGGAGCAAGGAAGAGAAGCCGTCAGTCAAAGGCACGGGGTCCAGGGCTCTGATGTCCTTCCCTGTGGGCGGCCAGCTGCTGAGTCCACCCTCCTGGCCTTGCACATTCTGCCGGCGGCCGGTGTTGGGTGGTATTACCCCCGAGCACCCTGCAGCCCCCAGAGCAGAAAGCAAGGGAGAGCAGAAGAGCCCAGGCACCCATCCTGCCTGTTCTCATTCACACGCCACCCACGACAGGTGGAAACCGAGGCTGGCAGGGAGAGGACGCCTGCCCAAGGTCACACCGCTGCTTGAGGAGGGAGCTGGGGTTGAACCCGCGGTTCTAACTCCTGGAGGCCAAGGTATATACCAGTGGCTTCCAAGCTTGGATCCCTGAAGGGGGAAGAAGGGTCTGATCTAGAAGCTCGAAGAGAATCCCTCTCGCATGGCCAGGGCGCTTGCGTGGACTCGTAGTGGGGTTTCTGGTGGGGGAAGGCTCCCGCTAGCCCCCTGCAGAAGCCGAGACACGCCGCACTGAGAACAGGTCAGGGCTCGTGCCTACTTTGTTTCGGTACCGGGGCTTGAACCATGGATAGGGGTGTTTTACCTCAGAGCTACACCCCAGCCCTTTTCATTTACTTATTTTACTTTGAAACAAGGTCTTGCTAAGTTGCTGAGGCCTGGAGCTTGTGCTCTTCCTAGCGCTGCCTCCCAAGACCTGGGCTTACCGCATGCGCCGCCCCGCTTGGCTTCGTCATTGCCACTCAGGCAACTTCTTGGGAACCTCACAAGCTCAGGCCCGCTGAGGGCCAGGCGAAGCGGTCTTGGTGGGGGAGGCTGTGCGGGCTGCAGCTGCCTGATGGCTGCTTGGTGTCCGACACCAGAAAAGTGGGGCTGAGAGGAGCAAGGACACCGGCGGCCCTCAACCTGGCGGCAGGCAGCAGCAGGGCTGGGCGGGGAGCAGGCAGCCTCTCTCTCTGCCTCTGCCTCTCCGAGGCGGCTCATCTGGCAGGGGGGCCGACCGGGAGGAGGCGGGCGGGGCACGCTACCTTCTCATAGTACTGCAGCTCGTAGTCCAGGATCACTCCGTTGGGCTGGTCTGGCTGCGACCATGACAGGGTGATGCTGTCCACCGTGCGGCTCACCTGGTGCATGATGGACACGGCCGACGGCGCTGCAAGAGAGGCCAGAGGTCAGGGGTCAGGGCAGCAGGAGAGGGTGCAGCTTCTGGCCCAACCTCAGAGGTGCCAGGGCAGACGGAGAACTGTGGGACTGGAGAGGAGAAGGCGTCTGGCTGAAGGTTTATGCAGATTGGGGCAGAGAGGTTTATGCAGGGCTGTGAGGTGCCAAGCTCTCCTGGGCTGGGTGACAACCTCAGCCATCCCTGGGGAAGCTCAAGCCATATCAGGTTCAGAGAGATGCACGGGGCCTGGCCCTGAGTGCGCTGGACTAGGTACCCTCTGACTCTCTCGGAGTGTCCAGTCTGCTGGGTCAGGGATGGGACCCACAGACCCTGGATGGTGGCAGGAATCAGAGAGGGACGTGGAGGGGTCCGTGAGACGGAGAAGGCAGGTGTTAGCAACTTTATGCTGAGTACCGACTATGTGCCAGGAAACATAGCCAGGAGTAAAACTGACCTGTCAGAATAAATACAAATTTATCTTAGCACTTCTCTTAAGAAAATACTCCAAAGAACTGAAAACAGGTACTCAAACAAATACTTGTGCATGAATGTTTGTGGCAGCACTATTCGCAACAGCCAAAAGGTGGCAATAGTCCAAATGGCTGCTAACGGATAAATTGTGAGGTGCATACACAGTGGAATATTACTCAGCCAAGTACTGATCTTTGCTGATGTCGATGAACCTCAAACATGGGCTCAGTGAAAGACAGATACCAAAGCTCACCTATGGTATGACTCTGTTTACATGAAATATTCAGAGTAGGTGAGCCTGTAGGGGCAGAAAGCAGACTGGTGGTTGCCAGGGGTCGGGGCTGGGGGGTGAAACAGGAACCACGGGGCACAGGGCTTTCTTTTGGTGGTGATGAGAATGTTGTGGAACTAGATAGAGGCAGTGGTGGTGGAACACCGTAAACACCCTAAACGCTGCTGAGTTGTGCATGGTGAAATGGCTAACCGCGTGTTGTGTGAATTTCACCTCAATAAATCCAACCAATTAATCAAATCAATCGACCAATGGATTGATTGATGAGCCTCCCCTCCCACTGCTGCTGTCTGTGTTGTCACGGAGGACGGTTAGATGAAGGTGATAAGAAGCGAGGGGGGCTGTGCTTAGTGCTACAAGGTCTCTTAGGAATGATTTAGTCCAAGACCCCCATTTTACAGATGTGGAAGCTGAGGCTCTGAGACAGGCTGGGAGCTGCCGAGAGCCCCGGCTCATGGCACACGGCCTTTTCTTCACCCCCCCCCTTTTTTGTGGCACTGGGGATTGAACCCAGGGGCATTCTACCTCTGAGGTACACCCCCAGCCCAATTTTTTTTTTTTATTTGGGAACAGAGTCTCGCTTAGTTGCTGAGGCTGGCTGCCAACCTGCGATCCTCCTGCCTCAGCCTCCCAAGTGCTGCGATCACAGACGTGCACCACCACACCCGGCACGATCCCTTCTTTTATGACGCACCCTGCCTGTTGGGTTTTGTCACCTTCCCAAACAAAACAAACTTGTGCAAAGCACCTTCTGTGTGTCAGCCATGGCCTGGACTGTCGCACACATGTTTTCTGAGGGGACAGTCAGGTGAAGACCTGAAGCTCAAGGGCAAAGGGCTTCCTGAGGTCACCCGGCGGGTGGGGGCTGGATTTGGACCCCGTCCGCCACTCCCAAGGGCAGTGCGTTCCCAGGGGCCACCGTGCAGGGATGGCTTACAAGTGATTCTCCTTGTGTGTGACTCGGGCCAGCTCCTGGCCTCTCTGGGCTTGAGGGTTCACAGTCCGGAAGGGGCTGAGGATTCAGGGGGTGAAGGGAACTGCTCCCCAATTCCCTCCTGGTTCCTGAGCAGGTCTGTGACGAGCAGTGTCCCGTCTCAGCCACACAAGGCCACCTGAGCGCTGAGGCTGGCCCCCAAACCTGCTTTGCAGGGGTTTATTTGGTACTGAGGAGTGAACCCAGGGGATTCTACCTCAGAGCTACATCCCCAGCCCTTTAAAATTGTTTTGTTTTGACACAGGGTCTCACTAGGTTGCTGAGGGTCTCACTCTCCTCCAACCTGTGATCTTCCCGTCTCAGCCTCCCAAGGCTGGGATCGCCACACCTGGCTTCGCAGGGGCTGGATCAGGGCCGGGCCTGTCTGCGACCCTGGTGCTGAATACCCGCACTGAGCCCACGAGGACGGGCAGGGAGCATCTGAATTAAGTGCCTACTACGTGCTCTTGCTCACCGAGTGCTTCACACTTAGCTCTCGGGGCAGCTAGACCACTGCATCCCAGTCCAGCCCGACAGACCTGCAGAGGCTCCCACTCCTCCACTCACTCCTGGTGACCCTGCAGGCCCTGTTCACCTCTCCGAGTCTCGGTTTCCATGCCTGTCAAGTGGGCACGCTGGCCTGGAGGGGGGTACTGCGGGTGCGAAGGGGGGGGGTACGTGCGAGGGATGAGCAGGGAGCTTGTGAGCCAGCCTCAGTCCACGCGGTCATGTGACACTGGGTGCCGGGGCGTCAGGGGAGCCTCCCGGGGCCCTGCCTTCCTGGCCTGGCGGGACTCGGTGGGCCTCGTTCTGAGCAGTGGAGACCACGAGGGCCTCTGGGTTTGGAGCCCACTTGGGACTTGGCCCTGGGGACCCAGGCCTGAAAAAGGACGGGTGTTGCTCTCCCTGGGAGCCCCCCCCCCCAAACAACATGTCACAGTAGCGGCATGTCCCTTTTCAAACTCTGAGGGGGCGTCAGGGTAACCAGGAGACTTTGCCCCCAACCCTGAGCCCGCAGGCTAGGGCCTGAGAATCTGCACTTTTAACAAGCTCCCCAGACCAGGCTGCCGAGGCAGGTGGGGTCCAGCCTAGGAGCTTGGCCTGAAGGTCCTGGGGAGCCACAGAAGGGCTGCAGGAGCGGTGCGGGCCTGCTCCATTCCAACAGCCCCCAAACCCCAGCGGAGGGGAAGGCCGTGCCACTAACACCTCAACAAATGCTTTATGTGAGATAACTCATCCTGCATTGTGTCATTACTATAGCCACTTTACAGATGTGGAAAGGGAGGTGGAGAGGGGAAAAGTGACTTCCCTGAGATCACACACAGTCAGCAAGCGCGGAGCTGGGATTTGAACCCAGGGCCAGCCGTCTTCTCCTTGCCATCACACCCTGGCCAGTCCCATCCTCCGCTGGTTCACACAGCGCCCCCTGGAGCTCGCTCGGAGCCCGGCGCTGCTGGAGGCAGGCCCGCAGGCCGTGGGGTCGGCCCGGCGGAGCCAGGGCTTGGGTTTCAGGCAGCCCGCCTGGCTCTGATCTCCTAAGCCCCGTGACCCGGGCGTGGTGAGGAGGCGGCGTTTGCCGGGAAGATGACCAGGGCAGGCTGGTGGGGGCCGGCCTCTCTCCTGGAATCCGGGATTAGGTTGGAACAGCTGGATGTTCTCCGGCCCCTCCTGCCGCCCACCCTGGGGGTCAGGTTTCCCTGTAAGCTGGTCATCAGGGAATTCTGGTATTTTCAATTACCAGTCGGGCACGCCGGCAGGGGTACGGGGTCAGCGGTGCCCTGTGACCCCTGCGAGGAGATGGAGCCCCAGGGAGGATGCACAAAGGAGGCTTGTGGCCGAGAGGGCCAGGGGAGGCCGCCGGCCTGCTTGGCTGGAGCAGGTGGTCAGGGGCCCTGCTGCCCCAGCGAGTGTGCAGAGGGTGTCCCGTGTCCCTGCTGGGACCTGGGGAAGCCGCCTTCCTTCAGTGCCTGGGGCTGGGCGAGGTGGTCTCTCTGTGCCTTCTGGGACTGGTGGGAGCTTGGGACTTGCCCAGCTTCAGCTCCCGGGCCTTGCAGGCTGAGGAAGGTGGAGGGACCTGCCATGCTCAGGCCTTTGCCTTCACTAGTGAGAAGACCCAGGAGCTAAGAGGCAGGGTTGGGGGGAGAGGGCCAGGCAGTGCCCAGTGCCCTAGCTTCACAGGTCCAACAGCATGTGTGTGTGTGTGTGTGTGTGTGTGTGTGTGTGTGTGTGTGTTACAGGGCGTTGAACCCAGAGACATTCTACCTCTGAGCTATACCCAGCCTGGTTTTATTTTTTATTTTGAAACAGGGTCTCACTAAGTTGCTGAGAGTCTCACTACATTGCTGAGGTGGTCCTTGAACCTGCGATCCTCCTGTCTCAGCCTCCCAAGTACTGGGATTTCAGGTTTATACCACCACGCCCGGCTGGGTCTCATCCTTTCTAGCCCCTTTGGGCTCCTGACTGAGCCCGCTGACCTGGAGGACAACCGTGAGGCAGCGGCCTCAAGTGGCAGTTCCCGCTGGTGGACCACAGCAAAGCTTGCACGACGGCCGCTAGCCACCCGCTCTCCCAGCCCAGTGCTCACCTGCGGCTGAGCCCCACTGCCAGCTGGCCGGCCTCCTTAGACCAGCTGCCCACGACACCTGACAACCCTTCTCAGCCTGCTCAGCTTCCTTCCACAAGGTCTCAGCAGGGACTCACCCACGGCGGGACTGAGATGCCCCACGCCCCGAAGGCCAGCCGGGGTTTGAGTGTTTGTCTCTGAAACCCATTGCAGTGCAGGGTGAGCAGACTCCATGACATGATGGTAATTCTCTCTACAGAGCTGCTGCAAATAAACTTCCAGAACACAGGCCTTGGCTTCTTCTCTAAGGGCTTTTAAGGCCCTCAGAGAGGGTTTGGGACAGAACAAAGGAGAAGCAGGGAACTGGTGCTAGGGTGGCGCTGGGTGTTCCGTCGGAAAGAAAGTCTGAGAAACACAGAGCCCCTTCGGCCGCCCGGTGGGCCCCAGAAGCCCCAGCACCTGGGCCAGTGAGGTGCTAGGAGCCTGGGCATAGTGTGCCCAATTAAAATATTACATTTTCCCCAAACTCTCTGGCAGCACAGTGGCCGTATGCTTACCAATAAATGTAAGCCAGAATATTGCGTGGGACTTCTCGAAGTCTCCTTAAAAGGGAGGGAAAGCCAGCTGGTGCTGCATACCTATAATCCCAGTACTTGGGAGGCTGAGACAGGAGGCTTGCAGGTTTGAGGCCAGTCTTAGCAACTTAATGAGGTTCTCAGCAACTTAATGGGACCCTGTTTCAGAAAAAAAATAAAATAAAATAGGGCTGGGGGTATAGCTCAGAGATAGAAGGCCCCTGCAGTACCCCCCCCCCCCACACACAAAACAAAATAAAATAAAACAACAAAAGGAGGGGATGGCAGGGAGGGAAGTCTCCTTTTCACTCTCCTTCTGTCCTGCTGCCTGGGAAACGGTCATGATGGCTGGAGATGCAGCAGCCTTTTGGCTCCATCAGGCTGTGTGTTTAGGAGTCTGGCCCCCTGATGATTCCATGAGTTGCTATAAGATCCTCCAGCCTCTTTGCATATAAGAAAAAGAAAACCTCCATTTTGTCTAAGCCACTATGTTAGACTGGTTGTACTAACCGCCCTCTGTCTCTCTACCCTTTCCTCTGTAACTTGTGTAGACCTCGCTTTCTGATGCTGAGCTTGGCCATGTGACTTGCTTTGGCCAACGGGATATAATCGAATAGGAGCTTTGCAGAGGCTTGAAAGTCCTTTGAGTGTGTCTTCCCGCCGTCTCGTTCCCCGAGACGGCCACAAGAACATGTCCAGGTCAACACGCGGGCCGCACGGAGCAGAGTTCTTGCCCCGGTTGTCCCAGCGAGGACCACTCCGGGACCAGCTGACAACAGTCAACTCCTAGACAGGCAGCAGAGCCCTGATGAAATCCAACGAGCTGCCGAGTGACCCAGAGCAGAAGTGCTGCAAATTGACGCGTGCACCTCCCCAGGACCAGAGCAGCCACCCGGCCAGCCGAGACGCAGGGCTGCAGAGCGCTGCTTCTTGCACAGCCCGGGTGTTGACGCTCAGCGGCATCGTCTCGGCAGCAGCTCGCTCTTCCTGTGATGTGCAGCGAGACCCAGCTTCAACGCTCCCTCAGGCCCCCGATGCCTTCCCTGCGGAATGCTAGGGAGGATCAGAGGGAGGACGCAGGCAGAGGGCTCTCCCTCCTCTCCCCTCTCAGCCCTCTCTCCTGGTTCCCCGGGCTCACCAGGGGCTCCTCGGCCTGCTTCTCTCTGATCTTCTTGGCCTCCCAGGGAGAGAAGTAGGGAAGTGCACGTGGATGCCAGTTCCAGAGACTGAGCCATTGTGTGCCCGCCCGCAGCAGGGCCGGGGATCAGAGGAGAGTGCGGGCCGGGAGGGCTCCGGAGAGTTGAAAGTCTCTCTGGGAGGAAGCCGTGCACGAGGTGTCGGGGCAGAGCCCAGGCCGGGGTGTTGGGGACTGCTTCTGCTAAGGATGGGCCTTGGGATCTCAGGCAGCCACCCAGGCACCTCTCAGGGCCTCAGTTTCCCTCTCAGCAAAAGGAGGTGTGTGCCCTGGGTGGCCTCAAAGTCCCGTGCCAAGGCCAGAGTGTTCCACTGTGACTTGGGTCACCTTCTGTGGGATCTGTGACTGCCGTCCCTTGCACAGGGCCCTTGAGATGGAGAGTTTTCTGGATTATCCAGGCAGGGTCCACTTCATCACTTGTTTTTTTTTTCCCCTGTGATACTGGGGATTGAACCCAGAGGCACTCCACCTCTGAGCTATACCCCCCGCCCTATTTTATCTTTATTTTGAAACAGGGCCTTGCTAAGTTGCTGAGGGTCTCACTGCATTGTTGAAGTTGGCCTTGCACCTGTAATCCTCTTGTACTGGGATTACAGGCATGCATCACCGTGCCTGGCTATCACTTGAATTCTTTAAAGGGGAGCACCCTTCCCAGTGGGGAGCCAGAGAGCCGGCCAGCTGAGATGCTTCTTCTGAGATGTGGGAGGCTGCTTGTGAGGACTGGAGAGAGCGCCTGGGAGCTCGGGGTGGCTCCTACTTGATGCCCTAAAGGAAGCAGAGCCTCACTCTTGTGACTGTGCAGACTGGATTCTACCAACAACCTCAATTAAACCCTCAGAGCCATGAGATTGAGAGCTCTCGCTGTTGTATGTTGCCCAGTCTGCAGGGTGCCGGTGAGGCCACCGTGGGAAACTGAGCCCGCTGACATTCACCGTCCACCTACTATGTGCTTCGTGCTTCGTCCACACTGTGAGTCCTCATGACCTCCCGGGCAGCCTGGCCACATAGGCTGGGGAGGACTGTGCCAGACGGGGTCAAGTCTGTCTCCTTTCCTCCCACAAGACCCGTCAGGACAGGAGGGTGGGGGCACTTCCTGTGGTCAGCCTCTGTTCCTTGCAGGTGGCCCGAGAAGTTCTGGGCATGACCAGGATGTGATGTAAAGGGGGCTCCTGCATGCAAGGCCAGCCCCATCTCCCAGGAGGCGTGCACTGGGCCACTGAGCGCAGTGGCCTGTTTATCCAGGCTCTGTCTCTTCTCTGTGCTTGCTTTCCCTTTATCTATAAAACGAGATAAGCCGGCACAGTGGCGCAGGCCTGTAATCTTGGTACTTGGGAGGCTGAGACAGGAGGATCGTAGCTTTGAGGACAGACAGCCTCAGCAACTTGGCGAGACTCTCAGCAAATCTAGTGAGACTCTGTTTCAAAATAAAAAAATAAAATAGGGCTGAGGCATCGCTCAGAGGTAGAATGCTCCTGGGTTCAGCCTCCAGTACCAAGTCAACAAACCAACCAAAAAACCAAGATGACAATGGGACCCACTCATAGCGTTCTGAGGGTTCGGGGTGGAGGGCCTCGGCCGGCACATGGTATCTGGGAAGCAGATGATAAGTGTGAGTCGTTTTTATTAGTGCGGATGCAGAACCAGGTCTACATATTGGGTGCCAACCTGTGCCACAACCTGGGGACACCTTGAGCCCATTAGCTGAAGCCACCACAGCTGCCCTGCAAGGAGCGGGTACTGAGGCCCTCGAGGAAGACTCGAAGAGACACAAGCTAAGTGACTTGCCCCAGGTCACGTGCTGGGGAGCGGCCAGGCTTGAGTCAAGGCCAGGTTTGTCCTTCTGGTTCCAAAGCCCAGCCCTTCCCACCCGCTCCGGAACCCCGCACGGTGGGGGTGTTGGAGCCTGCTCGGGCCAGATCCCAAGGGCTTAGGCTGTGTCCGGTGGAGCCTTGAGGATGGCCAAGAACACCGACGGACTCCCCGAGTACAAGCCTGAGGTTGTGCGTGCTGTACCCCCAAGCCCCAGATCTGCACGGCTGCCTGCTTGTCTTCTGGTGTCAGCTCACATGCCTCAGAGAAGCTCTCCTCCGGCGTGCACCCGGCTCACCCTTCCTCTGGCCCGAATGTCCCTCTGGTGTTCTGTGTGTGTGTGTGTGTGTGTGTGTGTGTGTGTGTGTGTGTGTGTGAGAGAGAGAGAGAGAGAGAGAGAGAGAGAGAGAGAGAGATATTGGGGATTGAACCCAAGGGTATTCTACCTCTGAGCTACACCCCCAGCCCTATGTTATTTTTTGTTTTAAAACAAGGTCTCATTAGACTGCTCAGTCTCCCTAAGTTGCTGAGGCTGTCCTCGAACCTACGGTCCTCCTGTCTCAGCTTCCCAAGTACTGAGATTACAGGTGTGTGCCACCACGCCTGGCTTCTGTTTTTTTTTGTTTTTGGTGGTACTGAGGATTGAACCCAGGAACATTCTACTTTTGAGCCACCCCCACCTCCCCAGCCCTTTTTAATTTTTTTGTTTTGAAACAGGGTCTTGTTAGGCTGCTGGAAGCCTCATTAAGTCGCCGAGGCTGGCCTCGAACCTATGTAATCCTCCTATCTCAGCCTCCCAAGGACCCTCTGGTGTTCTTGTATGTGTGTGTCCAGGGGCAAAGTGGTGGCATGGCTGAGATTGTGGACTCTGGACAACTGGACCTGTCATCCCCAGCAGAGTGGCATGGTGCCTGACCTCTCCAGTCCGTTTCCTCTTCCTTCAAGCTTGTGCTCCCAGGACCGAGAGCACGACTCACAAACACTGGGCGGGAGGGCGCCCGGACGGGCTGGGGAGGAGCAGGTGGCAGAATGGACTCTCAAAGTCAGAGACAGCTCTGGCCTTGGGGAATGCCAAGGTTTTGCAAGTAAGGCCCAGCCACTTGCCCCAAAGAAATACCTTTTCCTTTTAAGGCAATGGACTCAATATTTATATGCTGAATTTTAGGGTCTGGCTGAAAGCGACCACTGAATGCATCTGTCTGGGAACCGAGTCCCCAGCCTTGCTCCCCCACACCCCGCCTCCCTCCATGCTGGGGGACCCCTCCTGCGAGTGCTCACTGACTGTTCCCTGTGGGGCGACCCCTTCTAGGTGCCGGGAAAGCTATGGTGAGAAAAAGCAGAGCCGTCATGCATCTCCCCGTGGTAAAGGTCAGGAGACAGACAAGAACTAAATGATCAAAAACACAGGGCTAAAATTTCAACCACAGCAACTTGAAGGCCACAGTGCTGGGGCGCAGAGGGTGTGTCTGAGTCAGAAAAGGCAATAAAATGAGCTCAAGTCTGAAGGAAGAGCAGAGTGGGGTGGGAAGCCTTCCAGGCAGAGAATAGGATGTGCAAATAGCCTGTGGCAGAGAAGCCTGTGCTTAGGAGGACTGGAACAAACCCTCCTCCCACTGGCCCCTGTGTGTCTCTCCTGGGGACACGGTCCTCCCTGCATGATTCCATCTCTGTTTGTTAGAAGCTGCTCTTGTCTTCAGAGTCAAGCTCAAATGCCTTCTCTTCCAGGAAGCCTTCCGAGACCTGCTACCCTCTCATTGCCCAGGAGGAAATGCTCTCTCCTGCCTGTGCTCCTTCTAAGCACCTTCCAGGCCCTCATTCACACTGTCTCATATGCACAGTCTGTGACCCTGTCTCATCTCCCCACCTAGGGCATAGAATCCTCAAGGGCAGGTACTGGGTCTTCCCCAGCGTGGACCTGGAGGCACATGGTCGTGGGTGTAAGTTCTAGTTGAGGCCACTTCGTAGTGGGACTTTGCATAAATGGCTCCATCTCTCTGGGCCTCAGTCTCCCCATCTGGCAAAGGGGACAGTGTGGGGAGAAGGTAGTGCAGTGGCTCACCACCGCCTAGCTAGCCCCTGGGCAGTTGCAAGGAGAGCAGAGCTTTACAAGGCTTGAAACAAAGACAAGTGGGGAGGGTCGACAGCAACCCAGGAAGCCGAGGCGCTGAGTGCCTGACGGGGCTTCGACTCTCTCAGACCCGAGTCTCCCACCTGTTTGATGGTAAGGAACGTTCGAGTCACTTGTTAAACATGCAGATCCTCGAGGCTCCCTCCTGGAGCTCTGATTCTGCAGGTCAGGGGTAGGGACCCAAAACCTGTGTTCTGGAAAAGCTCCCATATAGTTCTGATACACAGGTCAGTGGGGGAAACTGAGGCCCAGAGGGAGCAATTGATTCTCACGTGCGTGGTAGAAGACTGGATTTGCCCCTGGTTCTTCCTCCCCTGTAACAGGGTTACGCAGCCATGGCCTTGGCCCAGTAACTGCGGGGCCCAGTCCCTGTGGGCAGAGTGCGCCTCCCCACCTCCGGATGTGGCCTTGGACGTGCACTTGCTTTGGGCAGTGAGGTGTGGGTGGCTGCTGTTGTGGGGAGGAGACACGTGGAACACGCTGAACACAACCCACGTCCTGGGCTCCTGCCCAGCACAGAGCGCCTGGCCAAGATGAGCCGAACCCTGGCTAAGCCACAGAGTAGTGTTTGTTATTGTCAATTACTGAGTTTGGGGGAGGTTTTGTTATACAGCATTATTGTAGCAATAGCTGACTAATACACTAAGGTCACAGCTGAAGGCAAACCTATGACTCAAACTGGGTCTCCTATTCCTATTCCAGAGCTTACCCCTCACTGTTCTCTGTCTTTCAATCCTGAGGGCTCTGCCTGCACTCCTCCCTGGAAGCTTCCCACTTCTATCCTCTGCCCCATCTCTACTCTCTGGGGATGTCCAGCTCCAGGCAGGAGGGCCCATCCAGCTGCCCAGGCTGCACCCCTTGCTGTGAATAGGCCGAGTTTTCTTAGCAGCCAGACCCGCCCTCAGGGCTCCCAGGGGGTGCAGGGGATGCCCCCACGGCCAGGGAAGGGCTGCTGGAGCCTCTTCTCTGGCTTTCTCCTCCCTCACCCTGTCGGGAGCCCGGGCTTCCCCAGCTCAGAGCTCTGTCTGGCGGAGACTCACAGCTGAGACTTTGCCATGTTATGTGTCTCGGCCAACAGCTGCTGGCTTTGGAGGTTCCCTAAGATACCCCGCTTTGAGTCGGCTCCCTCGGGCCCCAATCTGAGGGGGCTTCCACGCACCCACAGCCCCACAAGAACTGCAGGCGCATGCTCACAAACACGCCCCTGGGCCACAGCAACGCGACACACTCCCAAACACCACCACACTCCTTCTCAGACGCGAACGCACAGGCAGGCGGGGCCACGCTCGGCTGCATAAGCTCCTGGTGGAACACTTACCCGTGCTCCCCCAGACCCCCGAGTGAGACACACCCACTCACACAGATGTACACAGACACGAAGACACGAAGCCACGCGGCTGCAGTCACGTGTTACAAACACATGGCTACCCACACACGCAGGATGGCACACCCACACACCCTCACAAATATTCAGACTCACACGCACGACTGGACCCCCCCGGGACTCCAGGGCCCTTGGACGCACCCTGGACCCTGCCAAGCTCTGGAGTCCCTTAACCCAGCCAGTTCCTGCCTCGCACTCTTCCTGGCTTTACGACTCCACACCTCTGGGTGTCATGTCCCTCTCCTTCCATGTCCATGGGTATATCCTCTTCAAACTGCAGGGCCAATCCTGCTTCCTCCAGGAAGCCTTCCGAGGCCTGCCCTGGACCTCTGCCTCTGGGTCCCCACCCTGCGTGCTCATGGTGTGTGCCCGAGGGGCGGCGGGGCATCGCAAAGACAGTTGGGCTGGAGGAGCCCAGGCTGGAGACCAGCCTCAGAAGTTTAGCGAGACTCTCAGCAACCTAGCGTTTTGATTCAAAACAAAAAAATAAAAAGGGCTGGGAATGTACCTTGGAGGTAGAATGCCCCTGGGTTCAATCCCTAGTACCAAAGGAAAAATAAAGTAAAAAGAAGGAAGGAAGGAAGGAAGGAAGGAAGGAAGGAAGGAAGGAAGGAAGGCAGTTGGGTTGCTTTCTCTCCTATAGCCTGGCCTCCCTGGGTCTTCCTGGGAAGTATGCTCACTACTGTGGTGGTGGTGGGGATCCCAAGAAAGGTTGTTGAGTGAATAGCTGATCTCACTCAGTGCCAAAATGAGATCTCTTACCCATAGGGGCCTATGATGTCCTTAGAAATCTCCTGTTGCCCTTGGGTGTGGATGTAGCTGGGGAGTGTCTCCTGGATTGGCCACAGTGGGGTCTGGGTGAGCCTGAGGGCAGTGGTCACAGAGGGGAGCTGAGACCAGAACCCCCAAGGATAGCCTGGGGTGGGGGCGGGGCAGTGCTGACACCATGTTGCTTGGTCATGAAGCGGAGCAGGGTGGCAATGGAGGGTGTCATGGCTGCAGAAATAACTATTAAAGGCAAGTCTCGGGAGAGGAGAGATGTTTCTAGAACGTAAATCACCCTGCTGTGCATCTGCTGTAGTTAGACAGGAGCGGACTAAGACTCAAAGAAAGCACTTGTGGAAGCCGCTGGGTGTCTGCTGAAACCTGTCTCCCCTGAAGGAGGTTAAAGTCAGGCTGGAGAGACCACAGTCCAGCTCCCCGGGCCCAGCGAGGCCACCTGGCCCAGGTCCTGCGCTGATGGGCACTGCCCTGCCTTCCTCACCAAGACGTCACTGTGACTCTGCTGTCCTCCCGTCCTCACAGACTTAGCTACGACCACAGACAAGGGGTGGGGCGGGAGGCGAGAGGACATGGAAATATCCCTGTGTCTCTTTGGGCTCTTCCATGAGAGGAACATACACTTCCATGGTTTTTTCTGGTACTGGGAATTGAACCCAGGGTCATTCTACCTCTGAGCTACACCCCAGCCTTTTTTTTTTTTTGGGGGGGGGGGTACTGGGGATTGAACCCAGGGGCATTTTACCTCTGAGCTACACCCCCAGTCCTATTGTTATTCTTGATTTTGAAACAGGGTCTCACTAAATTGCAGGGGAGGGTCTCACTAAGTAGCTGAGGGTGGCCTTGAACCCAGATACTCCTGTCTCAGCCTCCCAAGTGCTGGGATTACAAGCATGCACGCCCGGCTTCCAGCCCTATTTTTTTTCTTTGTTTTGAAACAAGGTCTCACCAAGTTGTAGAGGGCCTCACTAAGTAGCTGAGGTTGGCCATGAACTTGTAATCGTCCTGGCTCAGCCTCCCAAGTACTGGGATTACAAGCGTGTGCCACCACGCCCGGCTTTCCATGTTCTTTAAATCACTGAACATTGCACCTTTTTGTCACAGCAGCCTAACTTTGGCCAATACATGCTCTACAAAAGGCAGTGGAAATTAGGAACACCGCTCTAATAAAGATATAACTCTCGTTCGCTTGCTCTCCAGGCTGGGTGCATCCCACGGAAAGCCTGAAAAGAAGAACTTGCTCCACAGATGGGGGGGCCGGTGGGGTACCCCCAGGCACAGTGCGACAGTCTCCCTGCCCCCGCCTGCACCTGCAGCTCACCTGCTTGGTTGGTGGTGATGTTCACGGAGGCAAACTGAGGCGAGAAGGGGCTCTGGTCCGTGACGCCGTTCACGGCCTGGATCTCGAAGGTGTACTGGGTGTGGGCGAGCAGGTCGCTGATGTAAATGCGCGGCTCGGTCAGGCCCAGCTGGCGGGGCGCGTACTGCACATTGTCCCCGCAGCGGGTGCAGGCGCCCCGGCCCGAGCCACAGCTCTTGCAGATGATGTTGTAGACGAGGTCCTCGCGGCCTCCGGAGTCGCGGGGCGGCGTCCACTCCAGCATGAGGGAGGTCTCGTTGACGCTGGAGATGACGGCCTGGGGAGCGGAGGGGATGGCTGGGGAGGGGGAGAGGTGCGGGTCAGTGGGGGCTTCCAGGGGCTGCTGCACGCCCACTGCCTGGCTCCAGCCCAGGCCTCCCAAAGGACTTCCTTCTGTCTGCCTGCCCCGGAGATGTTCCTAGACTATTACGTTTTCCTGCTGAAATCTTGTCTCCCAGGCTCTGAACTCCTCAGTGTTTGTTACAGAGGACGTTGCTTTTGTATTGGGGATGATGCCAGTATATCTATTTTCCTCCTTTCCTTTTGCAAAACACAACTTTATTCGGGGAGGCAACGCGTCTAGCTAAAAGACTACATTTTCCAGGCTTCCATGATTGTGTGCTGGCCACTGATAAAGGACGCAAGTTGTTGAATAGAGATATGTCTTACAAGGTAGGAAGACGGCCGGGCGTGGCCGTGCATGCCTGTAATCCCAGTACTCGGGAGGCTGAGGCAGAGAGAGATTGCAAGTTTGAGACTAGTCTGGGCAACTTAGTGAGGTCTTGTTTCAAGATAAATTATAAAATATAAAAAGGACTGGGGGTGTAACTCAGTGGTAGAGTGCCCCTGGGTTCAATCCACAAAAAATGGTGGACAGGGAGCAGGGGGAGATAGCTGTAGCATGACCCTTGTCCTTTCCTTCTTTCTCCTAGAATGCATGTGATGCTGGGAGCTGGGGCAGCTATGTTGGATCATGAAATGACCTTAAGGACAGAAACCACATGCGCTGGCTGGCAGAGAGAGCTGGTCCCAGAGGTCACCATGAATTTTTTTATACTATCTCAGGGCCGCTCACCTTGAGCTCCTTTTATAGTAAGAGAACAAATCTGTATGGTGAAAGCCCTTGGGGGTCAGCTCTGCGTTATTTATAGCTGAATGACGTCCCTGACTATACAGGGGTTCTAACGCTGCCCTCTTGGCCCCCCGTCTCCTAGAGAGGCTTGGCCGGTGATGCCGGCAGTGGTCACCAGGTCAGAACACCGGCAGCCTTCTCTGCCATGGACCACACCTGCGCTGGGTCTCCGGCCAAGCCTCCCATCTCCAGTCCCTTTGTGAATCGAGACCTTGACTTCATCCTCCATGAGACTGAGCAGAGGTGGGTAAGGAGCCAGATGCCAGCCCCGCGGTGTCTGCACGTGGCCAGGACTGGCCTCCCGCCCCCCACTAGGCCCTTGGCTGCCCCCTTCAGGACGGGTGTTCTGTGCTGTTCTGCAGGTGCACCCGGGCTGGGGCAGGCGGCGCCTTTGGGGGCCCGGCCACATACTCGTGCAGGGCATGTCCAGGGGGTCCAGGTCTGCTCTGTAGTAGCCGTTGCGGCAGACGCAGTTGGTGGCCCCTTCCGAAGTGGTCCGGCTGTTGATGGGACAGTGGGTGCAGGCCTCATCCCCTTGGTTGGCCTTGAAGGTTCCAGACGGACAACCTGGGGAAGAAGACGAGGAGGGTCACTGGGGAAACCAGATGAGACTCCAAGAGTCCACAGCACATGGGTAGGAGCTGGGAAGCTCCAGCTCCTGAAGTTCTGGGCTTCAGGCTCCAATGTGGCAGTTCTAACCCTGCCTGGAAAGTTCCAGACCACCTGACTCTTGCCCCTGGCGCTGTCTGTGGGTTTGGCTGGGCCCTTAGGATCCTCCCTCCCTGCCCCAGCTTGGCTGTGTGGCAGCCTGGAGGCTGGCTCATCTGAAGCGGTCTGAGGCAGAGCCTGTAGTCCTGGTCTTGCTGACCAATGCCCAGCTGGGCTCCAGGCCAGTGGGAAGATTACTCTATGGAAGCAGATCCAGGCCCCGCAGAGAGAGACAGGGCCCTGCAGACGAGGATGCTCTGACTCACAGACTTGGTGTGAGGCCCCGTTCTGCCTCCATGCACGCGTGGCCCCAGGCAGGTGCTTAACCACACTGAGACTCGGTCTTTCTATTTGTAAAATGCTGATTCTAAGGCCCAATTCTGCAGGTGAGTATTTTTCAGGGGTGTGCAAGGTGCATAAAAGCCCTCACAGTGTAGGTGCCCAGGGAACTGCAGTACCAGGGGCAGTGTTTGCTCTGGGCCCACACTTGGCATTCTGGGCTCCTCCAAGGGGGTGCACTGAGGCCTTTATCCTACTCTGGGGTCTGTGCCCTGTGGCTCAGAGCATGGGGCTTAGGTTCTGCTAGTATCACATGTGTTCAAATCCACCCTCCCTTTCTGGCTGGCTCTGGGCTGGGAATCAGGAGGTTCAGGGCTAGGCCCTGTCCCCCTCCCAGCCTCAGCCTATTACAGTCCAGGTCTGCTGACCCCTTGGAGGGATGTGCAAAGGGTGAGTGGGTGGGAAAGAGCTCTGGAGGACAAGAACCGCCAAAATGAAAGGATGCAATGCTGCGAATTCATCTCACCTGGAGTACATTTCATGCCTGGGTGCTGTGTGAGTGTGAGCAAGTGTCTCTGCCTCTCTGATCTGGCTCCAGAGCCCACTTCTAAAGCTGCCATCTGTGCCATTCCTGAGCGACTCCCTTTGCTCCCACAGCTCTGAGTGCTGCCTGTCCAGGACTCTCAGCACTTTGCAGCCCTGGCTCTGGGGCCCTGCGCCCTCCCCCTGCCCAAGGGTCCTCCTGGACACCCACCCTTCCTGCTGTTGGATAAGGGGCTGGCTCCTGGGGCCATCAAGATGTGCAGGCCATAACCCTGGCCCTGGCTCATGGTCCCCTTCCCCATAGAGGGGGGCACAGGGTCCCTGGGAGGGTCTAGAAGCATTCTAACAGAAGCCAGAGGGGTTTGGTCCCAAGATCAGGAAGCTCTTGGCTCCTCTCTGGAGAGTGCCGGCCGGCTCAGCGCGCCCGCTCCATCTGGGCCCGGCTGGCGGGCGGCTGCTCTCGCCCCTCCACGCCAGCCCCTCCATCTGCACTGTCCTCCCCTCTGCCTCTCCAGACCACCCCTTCCCCAGGCGGTCCTCCAGAAGAGCTTTCTACCGTCTCAAGATCTGGGACACTACTCTTCTCCATCCGGGGAGACCACAGCCGGTCACTAGGAGCGCCACCTCTACCCCCTGCGGCCATCAATTACCAGGTCTTCCCTCCGCAGCAGGGCCCCACCCGGGCCGGCCCCCAGCCCTGCGGGCATCTAGAAAGCTCTTCCCACCCACTCCTTAGCCTGGCAGGGCCATCTGGCCTCCTCCCGTCCACCCTCCAGAGCCAGCTTTCTAAGGCAAACCTTTCTGTGTCGCTTAAGAGTGTGCCACGGTAGACAATGAAACACTATTCAGCCGCAAAAAGGAGCAGAGTGCCGATACAGGTTCCCACATGGGTGAACTTTGAAAACTTGTGTGCTTGGTAAAAGAAGGCAGTCATAAAAGTTATGATTCCATTTTTGGAAACAGGTCCAGAAAGAGGCGCATCTGAAGAGACAGAAAGTCGATGTGTGGCTGCCGGGGCAGGGGACAGGGGAGAATGGGAAATGACTACTAATGGGTAGCAGGGTTTCTTTGGGGGTGATGAAGATGTCCTCAAATTGATCGTGGTAGTGCTTATGCGATTCTGTAAACACTCCAAAGCCCATTAAACGGTACCCTCCGAGCGGGTGGGCTGTGTGGAGTGTGCCTCGTATCTATCTCAACAAAGCTGTGATTCAAAGCACCTGCAATGGTGCTCCACCACCAGGGTGAGGCCCAATGCTTAGGACCCCCCAGCCCGGGCTGGCCTTGCCCATCTCTCCAGCTGCGGCCCACTCTGCCTGGTCCTCGGCCACACTCCTACCTGCAGGGTCCCCAGGCCCACCCTAAGCCTCTGGCTTTTGTCTTCCCTGCTCTTGCCACCTGGAATGTCCCCCCCTCCATCATCAGATGCCACTTCTTCCAGGAAGTCTGCCCAAGCCCCTGATCAGGATTTAGTGCCTATTTTAACCACTTATTTATGACTCCATGTACCTGGCTGGACTCTAAACTCTGATACAATGCCGGCTACCTAGGGTGGAAAGAGTATCCAGATCAATGCTTCTGTTGGCGTTTGGGGAAACCAAGGCCCAGGGAGGACCAGATGGATGTGGTTGTTGGAGGCAGAGGCAGAACTCTGCTCCTGAGAGTGCTGTGCAGCCTGGCCTGTGCTGGGGCCTCAGCTCCCGCCAGCTCCCCTTCCCCTCCTCCTGAGTGGTGGGGCGGCTGCTGGTCCACCATCTAGAAGCCGCACCACTCCCGGCTTCTTGAGACTGGGCAGGTACCTTTCCTGCTACACCTGGGTCTCAGGTGCAGGAGCAGGAAGAACGCAGGGGGATCCCAAGACACCGACCTGGTGGCTGAACCTCTGGCAGGTGTAGCAGGTGGGTTACATCAGTCTCCCCATCTGGAAAGGGGCTGATGTAACTCATAGGCTGCAGGCGACAGGGGGCCTGGGAATGGGCCCCTCTGCCCCACATCTGCCTCCTGCCCACACTCCAGTTGCTGGAGGGAATCAGGGCTGCCACCTGCTGCTGAGACTCACCATGGTCCCTCCTGCCCTCTGAATGAGTCCCTGGTCCAGCGCTGCAAACCAGCCCTGAGGTCAGCCAGGGTTTCCCGGCCTCCTGCTGGCCCCACAGGGCTCCAGTCTGGGGGTCACTGAGTGGGTCCTCACCTCTCGGCCTTTGGCCATGCAGTACCTGCTCCCACGGCCAGTTCCTGGTTCTCCTCGGGGCCCCAGATTAAACGTCACCGCCCCCACCCGACTCTCGCCATGCGGTCTCAGTCTCTTTCCTTTGTTGACCCTCGTCAAGATTTGCCAGAAAACAGCGTATGAATCTGCACGCCGCCCTTTTCCCTGTGCCGGGTATACCTAGAGCAAGGAGCAGGCCTGCCCAGGTGATGGAGCTCGCCCGGGTGGGGGCGGGGGGCCACAGAAGGCAGTGTCCCCTATCTACTGGCTGAGCGAGAGGTAGATGAGGAAGCTGCCAAGGATGCACTTAGCCAAGCAGCACCTGGGCCTCACCAGGCTGCCTTCCATGCTCAGATCCCCTCCGCCTCCCATTTTTTTCTCCCTACGGCCTTCCCCAGGCCTGTCCACTAGGGTGACCAGATCCTTTTCAAATGGGAAGTCCTGCATCCCAGAACCCCCCCCCCCCCCAGTCCTAGGCAAGCTGGGAGGGTCCCTCATCCCACTGAGCACCTCTCTCCTCTGCTCTCGGTTCCCTGGCTCGGCCCACTGCCCCTGCACCCACAGCCCTGCACACTGGTGGATCGGAGGTGCACACCTGTGGGAGGCCTGCCACCCAGGCTCCTCTGCAGCCCACTCAGCTGTCACTGCGGGCCGGGGGACACAGGGATGCTCATACGCAGTGCTCGTTAGGAAGCAAAAAGACCCGCCTGGTTCTCCTTGCATTTCTCCCACCGGAGCAAATCCCAAGCTACCAACTTGATATTCCAGACCGGACACCAAGTTGGGAAGAAATACATGCCCAGTTGGCTCTTGCGAGCCATGCCAGTACAAACCAGCGCATGCCACCTCCAGACTTACGTGACATAGGGCTTACCTTTGTTCTGTCCATGGGTTGGTGAACCTTGCGTCTCTAAACTCTACCACTAGAGATAGCAGTACCTAGCATGGGACCTAGCACACAATAGGTGCTCAGTTAATTTGGTTTGCTGAATAAAGGCAGGACTGTCTCCCCAGTTGGACGGTAAGCAACTCCAGGGCAGGGGCCGTGGGTTTGAATGGGTGGCTATGCCCAGAGCACTGAGCTCATATGGCATGTACTACACAAACGTTAGCTATCATCACTCACCAGGCACAGGAGGAAAATAATAACCCTCACTTGCTAGGTGCTTTCCAGGCCCAATGCTAAGTGCTGGCTTGGACTCTCTCACGTAATGCACACCACTGCCCGCTGAAGCAGGGATCATTATTGTTTCCATTTTATAGATGAGGAAACCGAGGCTCAGGAGTGACCACTGTAAGGTCACATAGCTAGTAAATGGCAGACCTGGGGTTGGACTTCTGGTCTCTGTGATTTCGAAGACCTTGTGCCCAATACTACAGTTCACAGACATAATCAAGAGGCCCAGTGTCAGGCCTGGAGAGCATTTTGTCAGGCCCTCCGGGGCCACTCAGCAAGACAGAGGAAGAGCCGGGCTCGCAAGCCGAGGCCTTGGGGGCTAAAGCGGTCAGCCGGCTCTAGACATCTGCAGATGCCCGGAGCCCTTGGCCAGGAAGCCCAAAGAAGGGACAGGGATGGCAGGCAGCCAGCTGGGGACAGGACAGAGGATTACAGGGAAACAGATTTTCTCTCCGCCTGCCCCCTGGGCTCCAGGGATAGGTGATAATTGACCAAGCGAGCCCGGAGTCAGGCCGAGGCAGGCTCCATCTGGGCCTGGCACGGTGGGGCTGCTAATTGGCACTGAGTGATCCTTAAAGCCCCAATGGCTGGCCTGCCGCCTCTGCTCCCCCGCTCCTCCTGGGGCTGCTGGTTTAATCCCAGGGACGACTGAAGCCACCGTGGGGTCAACCGCGCGGCCAGGCCCAGTGTGCCAGGAGGCAGGGGCTCGGGCGGCGCGTCTCTGTCTCCCTGGCGGCCCCGTAGATGGAGGGCTCTGTCTGTGGCTCCAGGTAGAGGTGGCATGGAAAAGCCTTCCTCCCGGTGCACGCGTTCCACCCCTCTCTCCTCCCTCCTGAGAAGGAGCGCTGGGGTAACTGAACCTGGACGAGCACTGTGGAGCCACTGCCAGGGCTGACGGTCCTGCCGCTCCTTAACTGTGTGACCAGGGGCAAGTTACCTAACCTCTCTGTGCCTCAGTTTCTTGTTGGTACAGTGAAGATTGTAATACTATTGACTTTGCAATTTGGAGGAAGATAATGAGTTAGTTAAGTAAAGCACTCAGAATAGGCTCTGCCTTGCTCACATTTAGGGTGACACAGGGCTCGCTACCAACATACAGGTTGAGTGTCCCTTATTCAAGATGCGTGGGATCAAAGAGCTTGGCGTGCCAGATCTTAGAATATTTGCATATACATTGTGAGAAATTTGGGGGGGGGGGCGGGAACCAAGTCTAAGTAGGAAATTGATTTATGTTTCATATATACCTTTTACACACAGCCTGAAGGGAATTTTACACAATGCCTCGAATGGTTTTGTGCATAGAACCAAGATTCCCCGGCGTGGAATTTTCCACTTGTGGTGCCATGTGGGCACTCCCAGAGTGTTGGATTGGAGTGTGTTTCAGATTTTGGATGAGGGGTGCTCGACCTGCATTCATTTGTTCTTGGCCCGTCGCTTGCTCTGTGCCAAACCCTGGAGCTACGGAGGGGGGAGCTGTGGCCTCTGTCTTCAGGAACTCAGTCCAGCTGGGGAGACGGGGCTGTAAGTCTCTAGCCGGTGTCTCTCGAGCCCCTCGTGGGTGCCAGGCTCTGGGACCTCAGAGGCCCCATGGCAGAGCGGGGCCGGCATGCCTTCCTTCACCAGCCTTCCTGCGCTGCTGTGGGCAGAGGCAGAGGGGCAGCATGCGAGGCTGGGCCAGGCGGCTTCCTGCCCACTCCAGGCTCAGCTCTGCAGGCAAAAGCAGGCTCTGGCTGGACCACATCTATGGCCTCTTGCAGGCGTCAGGCTCTGGCTGTGGACAGGCTCATGGCAGCGGGCACTGGCCCTGCAGAAGAGCTGCCTGGTATGTTTTCGGGGCCCTGTGCTGCGCCCGTGTCAGAGTGGGGCTTGCCAGTTCTGCGGCTAACTGGGAGGGTTGGGGTCTGCCTCATGCAAGCTGCGTTTGCATTTAGCACTCTTCCTGCTTTTGCCACGGAGGTTAGCCCAGCAGCATTGCCCCTGGGCCGGGCTGGGCAGGGTGCCCGGTCCTCCGTGCCATGGGCAAGCCGCGCCGGCAGGATGGAGAGGAGCAGCTTCCTTTCAACCCTGCCGGCGCAGGATGTGCCGGTGCTGGGCCAGGAGCCTCCTCGGCCATGACCTCCTGAGTCCCCGTGACAGCCCGTGTGTGTGTGGGGGGAATGTTCATTCCATTTTATTTAATTTTATTTGGTACTGGGGATGGAACCCAGGGGCATTCTACCTCCAAGCTACCCACCCCTAGCCTTTTTTTATTTTATTTTTTTGCGGTACTGGGATTGAACTCAGGGGCATTCTACCTCTGAGCTATACCCCCAGTCCTATTTCTTATTCTTTATTTTGAAACAGGGTCTCACTAAGTTGCAGAATGACTCACTAGGTAGCTGAGGCTGGCCTCGAACCCGGATCCTCCAGTCTCAGCCTCCCAAATCCTGGGATTACAAGTGTGCGCCACCACGCCTGCCTACCCTTAGCTTTTTTTTTTTTTCAGTACTGGGAGTTGAACTCAGGGGCATTCTACCTCTGAGCTATACCCCCAGCCCTATTTTTTATTCTTTATTTTGAAACCGAGTCTCACTAAGTTGTGGAGTGTCTCACTAGGTAGCTGAGGCTGGCCGTGAACCCGGATCCTCCAGTCTCAGCCTCCCGAATGCTGGGATTACAAGTGTGCGCCACCACACCCGGCTTACCCTTAGCTTTTTAAAAATCTTTTTTGTTTGTTTTGAAACAGTATCCTGCTAGATTGCCGAAAGTCTCGCTGCATTGCTGAGGCTGTCCTTGAACTTGCAATCCTCCTGTGTTGTGTGCCACCATGGCCCACTGTTAACCCCATTTTAGAGATGAAGAAATCGAGAAAAGGAAGTGGCCCATCCAAAGCTGTGACCTCAAGTCCAGTTTCTTTCTAAAAAACACATGCCCTCAAGGTCCTCAGTGGCCCTGGGGGGGAGGATGACCTGCCCACCCTCTTACTCCTTCCCTTACCACCAGTCAGGGGCCCACCCAGCCAGGTTGAGTTCAGGGTGCCTCAGGGCAGTCCCCAGGGTAGCACCCACTGGGACCACCCAGGTGGTGTCAATCATTCCGTCCCCCTCCCCCACATGCCCAGGCGCCCCCTCTGCTCCTGCTGGGACCTGGCATGGTGGAACCCTGCCAGCCGCTGGCAGAGCTACACAAGTCAGAAGGCAGCGGCGGGAATTGCAGGAACACGCCTCCCCTGTGCCTGAGGGGGACACCCAGGCCTGGCTCCCTGTCCCGGCCACCTGTCAGGTCACTCTTCTGCTCAAGACCCTTCCGTGGCTCCCTGGTACCCATGGAGAGTCCATCCTGCTGGGGCCTCCCCTCCATGGCCACTGGCCAGCTTCAACTCCCACACGTTCTCAGCCATGCTCTGGGCTCTGGTTGGGGAAGGTGGCTTCGGGTCCCCTGAGTAAGCCACGTGGTCTGTCCCCTGGATCTTCACCATGGCAGGTCCCTCCCTAGCCTGGCTAGCTTCTTCTTCAGATCCCAGCTCCAGCCCGAGTCGTGAATAGTGTTCTGTCCTTGTCCTAGGAAGCGGCCTCCTGCCAGGGCTACCACTCTCTCTCCAGAGTCCCCAAATCCCCTGTGGCACTTCACTGGGCCACTGAATGATTATCTGGGGTTACCACAGCCTCTTATCTGCCCACAGGACAGTGTGGGATGGCAGGTGCTCACAAGGTCTGGCATCGCTAGGCCCCGGTGACTACGGCGCAGAAAGGAGGACTTCTGCGCTGAAGGTCTGCCAGCCCAGGGTAGGGGTGGGGTTCGTGACCAGCCCCCAGAGGTCCCATGCTCCTCCTCCATCTTCAGCATCAGTGAACATCTGTCTTCCCTCTCCTCCCCTCCCCCTGCCCAGCTGTGAGTTTCAGGAGGGCAGTACCCGGCACAGAGATGGCAGTCAGCAGGCTGGTAACCGATCTCTGAGAGACAGGCCCAAGCCACAGTACCCAGAACTTTCACAGCCGCTGGGTCAGTTCCCCAGCATGGGGCAGGGTGAGGATGGAGCTCCCAGTCTTTGGGGGAGCCAAACATGGGCGCCTGCCTCCAGGAAAGGCAAGTAAGGTCTTTCCCCAGCCCAGGGCTCTCAGCCCCTGGACCCCAAGTCAGGCCCCCAGCCCCGGCCCTGGCCAGCCTCCCTGAGACATCCCGACTCCCCCTCGTAGGGGCCAGAGCTCCCGCTTGCCCAGCAGGCAGCCCCATCCCTCCAATTTCCTCCCAATTAATCAAGCTCTGAACTTTTTAATTATCTGCCTGCAGGGCGACTCCCCACTCTGGTGAAGCAATTAAGGACATTTTCAAGTGCCGTGCGGTGGCTGCGGGCAGGCAGCGTGGGCTGACCAGGCCTTGATGGAGGAGGTGAACAGAGAAGGAAGGGGGGGGGGGTGGCCAGAGTCCCCCAGCCACTGGGCTGAGGGGAGGCTGTCCTGGGTGCAGGCTGGAGCTGTGCTGGGGCCTGGGGCCACGCTGTCCAGGACGTTCATTCCATGGCCCTGTCCGCAGCTAGACTCTGACTTTACAGAATACAGTTCTAGGTGCCAAACCCTGGCTAGGTACTGTCTGAGGTCTCTGCCTCGTCACTAGGAAATGTGTCTGTTTTACAGATGAGGAATGGAGGCTTGAAATATCAGGCGACTCTCAGACAGGGCTGGAATCTGGAGCCAGCTTCCTTCTGCCGCCTCCTGAATATCAGCGTGTGGCCCGTGAAAGTGCCCAGGAGCACCAAGAGGGGGCAGTGGGGTCGAAGCACCCTCTGGAGGAGACATCACCCAAGCCGGAGGCCTGCAGAAAAATGTGAGTCCTCTGAGTGCAGGGCTGCTGGGTAGACAGGGCGCTGCAGGCAGAGGGTGCGGTCTGTGAAAAGGCATGGGGGAGGGTGGTGCGGGGTTGCAGGGGCCTGAAGTTCAAGGCCAAGAGAGGCAAGAGATGAGGCTGGAGAAGCAGGAGGGGCCAGGGCATCAGAAGCCTTAGACCTCACACCACGTTCTGGGCTAAGCTCCTCATTTGATGTCTATAGAGGGCATACATGACCCAGAAAGGGATAGTGACATACCTAAGGTCACACAGCAAGTGAGCGCCAGACAGAGCCCCAGTGGCAGCCTAGGCGTGCTGATGCTTAGATTTGGAGGGAGGAAAGAGGAGCCTCCCAACTCCTTTCCCCGCTTTTGTCCACTTTCTATGGGCCACAGTCAGCGCTCCACCTGGCAGGAGGGAATCCTGCAGAACAGAGCTGGGCTCCTGTTGCTGCTCTGCTCAGGGGCCCCAGCACCTCCCCTCTCACCTGGAGTAAAAGCCAACCACCTGCCCGGCCCCGCTATCTTCCCCATCCACCTCCTAGTGCCACCCTTGGGTCAGAGTGACCGCCCTGGGGAACCCCAGCCTCCTCTAGCTCGGGGCTGGGCACCTGCTGTTTCCTCTGCCTGAGTCCTCCTCACCCCTCACTGGGGTTAATACCAAACCCCAACGCTCCTGAGAAAATGGGGAGCAGTCAGGCAACGAGATCATCACTGCGTCAAGGCTGTGAGGCGAGAACCCCCGGCCTGCAATCCTCAGGACTCACAGGCGCTGGAAGAGCAAGTGTTAAATAATAATCACGATGCACCCAGGGGAAGCCGGAAAGCTTGACACATCTGGCAGGGCCAGGCCCAGGCCCCCAGGCACATCTGGCTGCTGTATTGACAGGTGGTGTAGCAGGTCATTGAGATGGGTCCTGGTGGACCCCATCCCGGGGCCCGGCCGAGCTGAGGAGCGCCCCCAAGTTGCCTACGTGTGCCTATTGCTGCACCTCGGTGGCTGTGTAGGGACCCAGAACCCGTGCTGTCAGATTTCTAAGCCCTTGTATCACTGTGTGGCTGGGCCACCCCTGCTGGGCTTGGGGAGCCTGGGAAAGCCCCGCCCTCTCTGGCTTGGGGGGGCCTGTTCAGGGTCACTTGGTGTGGCACTTCCCCTTCTATGGACTCCAGAAATGTGGTCATCAGCCCCACCTGAGGGAGCCCCCAGGGCCCAGCCTGCCCTCCTCCCTCCCCCCACCTGCCCCCGAGAACGCCGCGGTCATTAATAAGGACACAATTAGCTGTCAGCAGAGAACATGTCTGGAATTTTTTACCTGCTCGGTGAGCTCGGTTAAGGCAACAAAGCTCCGGACCCCCGGGGAAGCAGCTGCCACACACCTTCCAGGGGCCGGGCCGCCAGGGCCAGGGCGGGAGGGGCCTGTGGGCTTCTCCCTGGGTTCCACAGGCCCCGGCCTGTGCAGGGCAGTTTTTTTCCAGGCCAGTGGAGAAAGTGACAAAGCACAAGAGATTCCTGGCAGAAGTGGGTTTCTTTTCAACCCAACAGGCAGGGTGAGGATGTAAAACAATGAATGTCTCCCCCTCCCTGTGCGACTCAGAGTCCTCTAGGGCAAGAAGGACGGAGCGGACAAGTTAGTTCCATCTCCTTATCTTCTCATCTTACAGCAAGGGAAACTGAGGCCCAGGCTGGGAAAATGAACTTGTTCGCACCGGAGAGAAATAACCGTGCTAAACTGGGCGTGGTGGCGCACACCTGTGTAATCCCAGTACTTGGGAGACGGAGACAGGAGGATCACAGCCTCAGCAACTTAGTGAGACCCTGTTTCAAAATACAGAATAAAAAGGGCTGGGGGTGTAGCTCAGAGGTAAAATGCCCCTGGGTTTAAACCCCAATACTACACACACACACACACACACAAAAAAAAAAAAAAAAAGGAAAAAAAAAAGAGAAAAGAATAGAAAAATGAAAGATTGTTTCGCAAGTTCACAATGGTCACTGCACACTGCTGAGTCCTGGTGGTGTGCAGGAACAGCGGCAAGTGAGGGGACACAGTCCTTGTCCTCGTGGGGCCGGCAGTCTAGCAAGCAAGAGACAGAGGGAAGAAGCAATAGACAAAACAAAAATAATATATGCAGTTTGTGAGGGGCCATGAAGAAGACCACTGTGGACTCTGGAACATTCTCTGAAACTTTGGCAACAAATTCTAACAGTGTTAAGGAAGCGAGGGGATCCATACAGATCGGACCTCGGGGAAATCACTTTAGGGGGCGGTGACATTTAAAGAGCAACGCTGAAGCCAGGTGTGTTGGCTCTTGCTGGTGATGGCAGCACTTTGGAGGCTGAGACAGGAGGAGTGTAGGTTCGAGGCCAGCCTCAGCAACTTAGCAAGACCCTCAGCAACTTAGTGAGACCCTATCTCAAAAACACAGCACTGGGGAGAAGAACATGTTGCCGACAGAGTCGCACTGGGAAGGCAGCAGAGCGTCCACGCTGCAGGTCCACGTGGGCGTCAGTGCAGGGCTGACGGCCTGGTGGTGCTCTCCGCCCAGCTGCCTACAACCCCAGGCAGAAAGAACGACTATGGCCCTGGAGGGACTTCCCGCCTGGGCACTTCTGTCCTGATAATGCCGGACGTGGAGATTTGCCACCCCAATCTGCACACGAGAAACTGAGGCTCAGAACAATGCTGCACCATCCCCGGGCCCAGGGACGCCAGGCTCAGCAGCCTCGGCCCCCACGCCCGCCTCTCCCTCTCCCTGCCTGGTCTGGGTGCTTTCTGGAATGCCACTTTCCCCGGTGACCCGCAAGGTTGGTCAGCTTGAGCCCCAGCGCCTGTGACTGGAATGCTAATGACAGTCCTACTCAAGAGGCTGCGGCAGTTGGCACCTGGGGAGGAGGATTAGGAAACACAAACAGGGAAGGAGGGGGCGCCCCAAATCCACACGGAGGCTCCTGACTGGGGGGCCTGGAGCCCCTCTCCTTTCTCAGGGTTCAAAAACCATCTCCTTCTCCTGTTGGCTTCTGGGGAGTAGGAGAAGGCCTCAGCTAACCCAAGCCATAAATCAAACGCACAAGATGTGGCTTGGCAGGCATCCCAGTGAAAAAGATCTGGGGGTTTGAGTTGACCACAAGCCAAAAGCTGCTGAAAAAGCCAATGTGGCGGTAGGCTGTAAGAGTAGAAGCGGAGTGACAACCCAGCGTCCTCCCCGCTGCTCGGGCAGGGCTGGCTGGGGCTCCCCATTTTAAGGAGGTCCACTGAGTGACAGCGGGCAGGACATGTCAGGATGCCAGCGTGTCTCCCACTTACGGCGGGCTCTGGGTGGTGCTGGCAGCACTGGATGGACACAGGGCAGAGCGCTGGAGCACTCTCTCCCTCCTCTGCCCCGAGCAGTACCAGCTGCGTCCTTCTGCACACTCAGCTCCTGCCCTGGGTCCGAGCATCTCCTGGACACTGCAGATTTGAGATCCTATGTGTGTGGTTTCATTAGGACCTGCCTTTGCTTAGAGGACAGAAAATAAAAACCCAACAAGCATCTTCTTAATGACTACTTTGTGCCAGCTCTGTGTAGGCACTAGGCACAGAACTAAGCCACGGCCCTTGGCCTGGAGAGCTGTTATGATCAGCTCGGGAGATCAAGGAAGGCCCTGTAGGGGAGGGGCCATTGGAACAGGGTTTTAAAGGATGAGTAGGAGTCTGTCAAGGCTAGAAGAGAAGAAAGACAGTTCAGGCACACACAGCAGTGCCTGCGGAGGCCTGGGGGGCGAAGGGCAGGGCGGCTGGGGGTGGGGGCGTGTGGGAGAGGAGAGGCAAGAGGCAGGAGAGGGGATCTGGGATCATGTCACAAAGGGCTTTGCCTGCTCAGTGGTAGAGTTGGAGGTTTTGGTCTCTAAGAGTGAGGAGGCCAATGATGATCCTGTGTTCCCTGCTCTGGCCTCTCCTCCCAGCAGCCTTCTCTGGCCTCCACTGCCCCCACTCCCCAGGCTTATCTCCTCTATTTTCTCCAGTTCTCTCCCTCCCCAGCGATCCAGCGCCTCCTACCCTCCAGCCCCTCTGCTGTAACCTCATCATTCAAAACAAACTGAGCTGGGCGTGGTGACACATACCTGTGATCCCAGTACTTGGGAGGCTGAGACGGGAGGTTTGTGGGTTTGAGGCCAGCCTCACCAACTTAGAAAGAGCCTCAGCAACTTAGCGAGATTCTGTTTCAAAATAAAAAATAGAAAAAGGGCTGGAGTATAGTTCAGAGGCAGAATGTCCCTGGGTTTAATCCCCAAGTACCAACAATAAAAATAAGAAATATGAAGCCGGGCGTGGTGGCGCACGCTTGTAATCCCAGCATTCGGGAGGCTGAAACCGGAGGATCCGGGTTCGCGGCTAGCCTCAGCTAACTAGTGAGGCCCTCCGCAACTTAGTGAGACTCGGTTTCAAAATAAAGAATAAAAAATAGGGCTGGGGTATAGCTCAGAGGTAGAACGCCCCCGAGTTCAATCCCCAGTACCGCAAAAAAAAAAAAAAAAAAAAAAAAGAAATATGAAACATTTTTTTTTTTTTGGTGGTACTGGCGATTGAACCCAGAGGCATTCTTCTACCTTAGAGCTATACCCCCAGCCCGATTTTATTCTTACTTGGAAACAGGGTCTCAATAGGTTGATGAGAGTCTCACCACTTACTAAAGCTGTCCTCGAACCTGCCATTCTCCTGTTTCAGCCTCCCAAGTACTGGGATTATAAGTGTGCGCCACCACGCCTGGCTAAAGTAGAGCACTTCTGAACAGAGTAGCCACCACTTATTGAGCGCCTACTGTTTCAGGACACGCTGTGAAGCGGCCACGCGTCACCGTGGAGAAGGGCACAGGCCTTGGAGGCAGGGTCCATCTGGTTTGAACTCTGGCTCACCACGAACCTGGGGCGACTGAGTTACTCAGCTTCTCTTGGTCCCCGATTTCCTTATCTGGAAAACGGGTCTCTTACCCAACCTTGCTTGCCGTGAGGCTTCCAAGTTAATTCTGAAGAGCACACTAGCTTTCATGGGTGACTCTCACAACAACCCTACGAGGTGCGCACCATCGGTTTTCCTGTTTAACAGCTGGACACAGTAGCACACTCCTGTAATCCCTGTACTTGGGGGGCTGAGACAGGAGGGTCACAGGCTTGAGATCAGCCTCAGCAAGTAGTGAAACTCTTAGCAACTTAGCAAGACCCTGTTTAAAAAAAAAAAAGGGCTGGGTGTGTAGCTCAGAGGTCAAGTGCTTCTGGGTTCAATCCCCAGTCCCCCTCCTCCAGTAACAGCCCACAAAACACCCGAGGCTGGGTCTTAACTGCTCATCCCGGGGCCCAGCTCCTCTGGGCTGCCATCTGGCCTGGGCCTAGGCATCCTGAGCTCAGCGGGCTCCGTCCGACCCTGGGGGAGATGCCCAGGTAACCAGATAGTTTGCCTACAGCATGACCAGATCTGTGCCAGCTGCAGGCGGGAGGCAGTGCCAGGCCTGAGGGTCCTGAATGCTGTTGTTTCCTGGAGGTGCCAAGACCTAAGCTGTCCTGAGAGACAAGGACAGTGAGACAAGATGGGTGGCAGGGGGCACACGAGGTGGGGGAAGGGCCTGGGAGAGGCCAGGACATGGGGTATCACACAGCCAGCCTTACTCTTGGCAGCTGGAGCCCCAAGTGTGTGAGTGCCAGGGCAGACGCAGGACGAGACACAGGACAGGCGGACCGGGGATGGCAACGAGCCACCACTGGCACCGGAGGATGCCACCGTGCCTGCTGCCTGCAGATGTCAGCTTGAGAACCCACAGAGAACCTGGCAGAAGCCTGCCCAGCCCTTACCCTGGAACATCCTAGAATCATAAAGTCCCACATGGCAGAGCAGGGACCTGGGCTGTGGAGGGCTCCTTCGGGTCCAACTGATCCCATGTGCTCCCTGCTTTAAAATACTCCCATCCCCAAAGCTTACAAAGATCCCACACCTTCTTAGTTTTTAAAGGGTCAAAAGTTGAAGATTACGAGCCCAGCCAGGAGCAAGGTTTTCAGCACAAGCGATCTTCGGCCAACGGCTGGGAGATTTCACAACAAATTGCCCAGACCTGGCCATTTTAGAGCGATCACCTTTAAATAGAGTCTCCACTGAGCAGCCCCTAAATGTCTTCTTTATTTGAACAGCATGTTTATGGGGCCCGGGTTGCTGTTTCTAGCCTGTGCTATGGTTTTGTAGAAGAGAAGAAAACCGAGAAAGACACAGACATTTAAAGCAGAGGACGATGACAAACTTCTAATCTCATAAACCCTTCTCTTATCTCAGCCCTTATAAAACTGGGAGTCCTGATTGTTTCTAAAAGCGGCCTTGAAAGCTCATAAACTTGACAAGCACTTAGCTCCAGCACCCACAGAGAGGGACTCTAAGCCTTGGGAAAACTGGAGGTGAAGGGTTGAGGGGAGCAACTTCTGGTGAGAGGCAGCCTGCAGAGAGGACGCACGCTGTCACCACGTGAGGGCTTTAGATCACAACTTCCCAGCTCACTTTCTCTGAACTCGTGGCAACCCTGTTTGGAAGAGTTTCTTCTGAGTTACAGGAGCAGCCAGAACTAATATTTTAACATTTGTAATCTTCTGATAAACAACAGCTCACGCTTAGCGCTTCCTCTGGGCTGGGCTGTGTCTTCAGTCTTATGTGGATTAACTCATGTAATCTCAAAGTATACTGTAATTATCCTTGTTTCCAGGGAGTACAGGCACAGAGAGGTGCGTCACTTGCCCAGTGTCACTGGTTCAGCGAGGGGCGGAGCTGGATGCCACGCGCTCCCCCTTAGCTGCTTCTCCCTCCCCGCATGTGGAGTAGACCCCAGCTGGGTGGACTACACTGTGATGAGCTCTCCCCATTTCACAGCTGAGGAAATCGAGGTTCCGAGCACTCGTGTGGTCTGGCTGGCTGGGAGTGCACAGTGGGCTGAGGGGAGAGCCAGGCTCACCCCAGCTGCCTGGTCCTGAGCCCGAGCTCAGGTGGGGGAATGGAGCTGACAAAAACTTTCAGCTAGGGCCAGACCCAACACCCTCTAGACCTGGGCCCCAGAGGGCTGGGATCAGATGTTGGTGGCCCCAGGCTGCAGGCCTGGCTTCCTCTGCTGGCCTGGAGCCCCTCCTGAGCGCAAAGTCTCTGGTGGCCTGCCCCATTGTCTCTGTGGAGAGGCACTGCAGTTCAGGGCTCAGCACGGCATACCGCAGCCAGGTGCCTGCCTGAACTCAACCCAGTGTCACCTCTTTCCAGCCGAGTGACCATCTAGCCTCGCTGTGTCCCAGGTTTGCCTTCTATAAACAGGGATGCCCTCACTATCCCTCCCAAGATCATGGAGAAGATGGTTAACATGAACACAACACCAAGAACACCTGACTTAGTCTCAGAGGCAAGAGCCAGGGCTCAGAAGCAGACAGTTCCGGGCCTCTGCTGCTTGCTCTCTGCATGGTCTTGGGGCAGTTGCTTGGAGCCCCGGAGCCCTGGTGTCCTTGGCTGTTAAGTGAGGATACTCCCTAGCAGGGCGCTACACTGTGAGGACGAACTGAGATTGTGGGGGGGTCGTGCCGTACCCGCAACGGCTCACTCCGCCGATTACTATTTCTTCTTGAAGGGCTCATTTGTTCAACGGACATGACACCCTGCCATATGCCTGACTCTGTTTTAGCTGCTGGGACACAGTGGCAAACAAACAACCACGCTGGGGAGCTTAGAATCCAGTGAAGCCATGTGTGGTGGTACATGCTTGTAATGCCAGTACTTGGGAGGCTGAGACAGGAGGATCAAAGGTTCAAAGCCAGCCTCAGCAACTTAGTGAGACTCTGTTTCAAAATAAAGGAATAAAATAGAGCTAGGGGTGTAGCTTGGAGGTAGAATGCCCCTGGGTTCCTGCCTCAGTACTGTGTTTGTGTGCGTGCGCGCGCGCGCGTGCACACACACACACACAAATTCATATCAAATAAGTACAGGGAGGGGCTAGAGGGTGCTGGGACAATGTTAGCTGGGTGGTTAGGGAGGGCTTCTCGGAGAAGGTGACATCTGAACTGAGACTTAAAGACCAAGCAGGTTCTGTGTGTGCAGAAAGTGCAGGGAAGGGATTCCAGGCAGAGGGAATAGAGCATGCCAAGGCCCTGCCTCAGAAGGGAAGTGATAAGCCCAGGTACTGAGGGGCTGCAGAGACCTGTGGGGCTGGAGAGAATGGACGAGGGGAGAGGAGTGGGGGACAGGGTGTGAGCCTCATGGCCGCAGGAGACCGACGGGCTCTGAGTGATGTGACACCGTGGAGGTTGCAGGCAGGGCTGGGAGGTGACTGAGTTGAGCAGGTCCCTCTTCCTTCAGCAGGAGGAAAGGGCAGGGCAGGGAGGCCACGTGTAGTCCAGGTGGGTGGATGGACACGGGCGACAGTGACCGTGCAGAGACACGGTTGGATCTGATGACTCTCAAGCAAGTCCAGTGTGGGGTGAGCAGCAAGACACCCCGTCATCTTTCCACAAGGGAGCCAAGTGCATCTCACTATTTCAGCACAGTGCCTCCCTAAGGACTCCCAATCAGCGCTGGCTGCCCGTCGAGAGCCAGTAATTAGGCTTCTGGGACAGGTGCCCGGGGGGCTGGCAGAGTGTCCTCCCTGGGCTGCGCAAAGCCTGCAGCCATGCTGCTCCTTGGCCAAAAGCTGAAGCGGGGAGGAAGCCGCTCTGGGCGGCTCCTTGCTCCATTTCTTAGGTCCTCCTGCTGGCCCTCCCCAGCCCCAGGCGCAAGCCCCCCAGCTTCCTGGAGGCCCCGTAGGGCCCCTGCTACGCATCTCAGATCTTGCTTAGCTCCTGGGTCTGCCCTCCCCCAGCCCCGGCTCACTCCCTTTGAACCCAGCTCGTGTGAGAGGGACCAGGCGAGGGTGTCTGCCAAGGAATCCTAATGTACACTCCCCACTTCGCTGCGACAAAGCAGGAGCCCTCTGGGAGCCACCAGGCCTTCACCCCAGGAGTATACGAGTGCGGGACATTTCTGGCATGGTGAAGGTAGGACGGAGTGACTGGGGCCGAATTGGGCATGGACAGTGATTGCTTCTCACCATGGCCTCCAAGACTCAGCCCTGCTGCTGAACCCAGCCTGCCAATGGCAACTTTCCAGAACAATCTGTGTCCTGGGCATGGCTGCGTGTGTGCCTTCCACCCTCACGACCGTCATTATCCCTCTTGTGCTGACAAGACCAGCGAGGCTGAGAGAGAGAAGAGACTGTCCAAGGATGCGCGGGTGATGGCGGCAGACGTGGGTAGGGTCCCCGCCCCTGGTGTCGAGCCTGGTCTCCTTGGCACCAAGGCTCTCTCATCTCCTGCTCTGTGAGGGTTTAAATGACAGCGCGTGGCTCTGGTTAAGATCTGAGAAACAGCAAGGCCATTTATGGGTGTCGACAGACAGAAACAGGCAGCAAAGCATGTGTCTTAAGCAAACTTTAAAAAGCGTCCATGACAGTCACTTAGAGAAGCATCCTCGGAGACGAGGGAGGTGCAAACCCACTACCCATATCTGCCAAAACTGTCCTCAGAGCCTGTGCACGGCTTGAAGGCTGCTGGGGTGCAGATCCACTCATTCATCCATCCATCCGTTCATCCCACAGGCTCTGGAGGCACCTGTCAGTGGCAGGCACCGGGCTGACGACAAACGCACCATCTGCCCTTAGCGACCACCCCCTTAGCTTCCTCTGCCAGACTGCGAGCTCTCAAGTGGTCCAGACAGTGGCCTTGGGGGCCAGGCTGCCTCCTGGCTGCGTGACCTTGAGCGCACCTGTGTGTCAGTTTCCCTGCCTGAAAAAAGGGGGTAATGATGGAACTTGACACGTGGCTGGCTGCAGAGGATTAAACGAGTCAACGTGTGTGAAGTGCTAGGACAGTGTTCTGCACGGAGGGCACGGTTAGCTCCGTTCTTCCAAGTTCTCAAAGGACTCGGGGGGTTTTCCAGGCAAGGGATGATTTACCATCCTGCTGGTCACCGCTGGGTTTCGATTCTAACAGGTGTGTCCCAGGCTCCCTCCTCTTCTAAGCACGCTGGCAGAATGTGTACAATTTGGCACAATTTGTTCAGCTGGAGCTACCCATTGAGTGTGTGTACAATTCATTCACCAGGAGCTATCCATTGGGAGTATCTTTACACTTGTGCTTAAATTGTCATCATTATTTCTCCGATAAATATCATTTCAAATATCAGACATTATGCTGGGAGCGTTAGCTATAGATTCTTATGCAATTCTTATGACATTCCTATGAAGTTACCACTGTCTTCTCCATTTTGCAAAAGAGAAATCAGGTTCAGAGAGGCTGTGTGATATCCATCCAACCACTCAAATTCAAACATCCATCCATCCATCCATCCATCCATCCATCCATCCAACCATCAACATCCATCCATCCATCCATCCATCCATCCATCCATCCACAAATGAGAGCCAGGCCCTGCCCGGTCAGGGTTTCCAGTCTGGCAAGGAAGACCTGTGTTAAAGAGCAGTACACCGAGGAAGTGCTGGGTGCAGTAGGTGAGCTCGATAGGGGCCGAATGTACGTAACTGGATCTCAGCCCAACTAGTAAAGCTGGCCTAGAACCCCTCTCCCCAACTCCTTAAGTCACTTCTTCCTTGAGCCCTCTTTGTCCCTTCTCGATGCTACAAATTCCTGTTCTCTAGGGTTGGTGGCCCCTTGCTCTGAGGCCTTCTCCTCATCTACAGGCCAGAGATGTCATTTGCCCTGGCTAAGTTCAGCACATCTGAACCCTGTATTGGACCCCACATATTGTTGTCTGTTTGCTGACACAGTGCTAATTCCAATGTCCCTGTTTTGGGACGCCTTCTTTCCACAGCACTGTCCCTGAAGAGCAGGTTTCTTTGTCTTCTGGGTTCCCACAGGAGTCTGTGTACATCCGTGTACATCCCTGACTACCTCCCCATGGAATAATTTATCCCCTGGGTTTTCTTTCCCATGGGACATGGAGCTTGTTGCTTAGAGTAAGCAGGCCATACTCATCTTTGAATCTCAGACAAAGGTAGGCACGTGATAGTCTCACTAAGAGTCGGGTCCTGGAACGAATGGAGGGCAGAGTGGGAGAGGAAATGTGGGTCTCAGGGCCAGCCTTGATCATTCTGCTCAAATGGCCTTGGGCAAGTTCATGGTGAGCTTTCAGGTTGCCGTACTCATAGTTTCATCTTGGTAGCTGCCTAGAGTGTTGTGTTGAGAAGGATCCTGAAGTAGCATCTGGCTTGGTAGGAAGAGTATTATGATCAGCTTGCCATGTCTGCCCTGGATGCAGGGGAGGGGTGGTGACAGGTGTGCCTCCCTTCTGATGTCCTGGGAAAGTCCTTTAGCTCTTTAACCCCCCCCCCCAACTGCAAAGTGGGTAGACTAGACTCAATTATATCCAACACTCCAGGATTCTGAGTCCCATGCCCTCCTCTGGTATGACTTTTCTTTGGGGACAGGAGACACATGCCAGCCTTACCCAGCCCTGGGGCACAGCAGGAGCTCAGTAAAAGATGGTCGGACAGGTAATCTTACTTGGTCATTGTGAGCTTCTCTAGGGAGAACAGGACTTATTATCCCAGGTTAACCCCAGGGAGGTGGGGTTAAAGAGAAGTGAAGACGTACATCACGTGGTAAGACCGACTGCTCCCTGGGTCTCCTGGCTCCAGCCAGGACTCCTTCGCCTGGTGAGTTGAATGCCTCTCGCTGAACAGGTATTTCCCCTATGCCAATCAAACAGTGGTCCTGATCCCCAACCACACCGCATTCTGAATCTGTAAAGCATTCTTCACGGTGGTTATTGCACGAGCTTCACCATGACTCTGACAAGAGAAGGATGACCGTGCCAGGTGGGGTGGTGCACACCTGTAATCCTAGTACCTGGGATCACTGCAGGTTCGAGGCCAGCTTCAGCAATTTAGCAAGACCCTCAGCAACTTAGTGAGACTCTGTTTCAAATAAAAATAAAAAGGGCTGGGGGTGTAGCTCGAAGGTAGACACCCCTGAGTTCAACTTCCAGTATTAAAAAAAGATGGGGTGACTGTTGCCCTCAGTGGGGAGACTAGAGCATGGTCAGTAATTTGCTAGGGTCACACAAAATACCCAGGGTTGAGGGTTCTGGACCCTGTGTCCTCTCCACCTTACCTCACTAACCAGCTTTTGAGGTTGGACCCCCACTTCCTCATGCCATGTTTTTTTTTTTGAAAGGAGAGATGAAAGGGCAGAGACATGAAGGAAATGTAACAGGAGCCAAGCTCCCTCTCCCACGAGGCCAAGCCCCACCTTGGGTCACCTCTTTGAGTGGGGGGCTAGCAGGGGTCATAAGCCCCACGCGGTGGGGCGCCAGCTGCATGACAGGCCTCCTGGGCCTTCCCAGGCCCTGCCCGGCTCACACCAGCTGGGTAAACAGGAGCCAGCCCCTTCCCAGGGCTGCCCGGGGAGCCCGCCCTCCTCCCGCAGCCTGTCTGTTGCTAAGGATTCTGGGAAGGAGGAGGGAGGGCCGAGGCGAGAAGCTGGCCAGGCGGGCACAGCCACACAGGGCGACTGGTCAGGAACTGGCTCCTCACAGGGGAAAGTGTCTGGGCCCTGTCTGGCATTCACCTTCTCCCTTTGACCCTGTTCCATACTATTCTGGTTTAATCTTCATCTAAACAATGTGCAACTCTGGTTAAGTCACTTGGTTACCTGTGACTCAATTTCCCCACCTGGAAAGTGAGCTTGGGGACAGACTCTTCAGGTCTAGAGAAACCTTTTAAATGTCACAATTTATATCTGGCTGCTGCATGTCATTCCACGTCACCCCATGCATGTCATCCCATGCAGCGGCCAGCCAGGCCAGGGAAGGCAGGCATCCCTATGTGCCAGGGGAGGGGGGTGTCGTCATACCAGTGAGTCCTTCCCCGACTGTGGAGCTGGCCCTAGGCAGCAGAGCCCAGGGCCCCTCGACAATGTCAAACGACTTCCTGTCTTTAGGCCTTGGTTGCTTTCTGCGTAGCACCTGGGAGCCAAGCCTAACTGGGGTCCTCCTAGTTGGACATCTTTTGAACGCCTCTGCTTTCCCAGCTCCTGCTTTGCTGGCCGAGCATCCTGGGTCATCTGCCAACTCACCCCTCTCCACATGCGCAAATGCAAATGCAGCTCTGGGGTCCCCTCTTCAGTAATGCCTCTCCTGCCCCCCCCCCCCAACAAGGGCTCTCTCTCCACCTCCTGCACCTCACAGGGCTTTGTCAGCGTGTGAGGACACAAAAGCTTCCTGCCTTGCTTATGAGCACCATGGGCTGCCCACCACAGGCACTGTGGATCTCAAAGGGGCGCTCTGACTTATCTTCTCAGTCTGCCCAGTGTTCAGGACAGTGGGCACCACCAGGTCTGTCCCCTGGACAGAAGGAACGGGCAAGAGGTACACACAATGAAGGCTGAGGGGCCTTACAATCCCTAAATCCATTCATTTTCTTCAAACACACAGAAAGTTGAGACAAAGGGGAGAAACGGTGCAAGTTTTCAGCCATCTAATGGGATCCGAGTCTGTGGGTCACTCGGGGGCCCCCAGAAGGTCAAGTTCAATGAACAGCTGTCCAGAAGGCCTCACTTGGTTGATCCCTGACCCAACAGCAGCTGTCACATGCTCGCTCCCGCTTGAGGGTTACAAACTTCTAATTCACATTTTTTCCCCCTCTGGATACTGGGAATTGAACCCAGGGGCATCCTACCCTGGAGCTACATCTCTAGGTTACTTTAGTTTTTACATTTTGAAACAGGGTCTTGCTAAGTTGCTGAGGGCCTCCCTAAGTAGTTGAGGCTGGCCTCAAACCTGTGATCCTCCTGTCTCAGCCTCCCACATACTGGGATTACAGGCGTTGGCCACCGGGCCCAGCTCAATGAGCAACATTCTTCAGATTGATGTACCAAAATACACTGCCTGTCATGGCCTCCATCCACAAAACCACGGTCTCTGTCTTTCTCCAGTGTTTTCAGATAAGGGGAAAATGGGGACAGGAAGGGGGCCCGACTTCTCATCTGCTTATCTTTGAGCCCCCAGAGGCTGGTGTGGAGTCAGACTCTGAGAACCCGAGAACGAGCGGTTGACCCCCGCCCGGGCGTGCGGGCGCTCAGCATGCCTGCCCTTGGACGGCCCGCTCTGTGGAGTGCAGACGATCAGAAGGCTTCGGGGAAATCAAAAGCAACTACTCAGGAAAGGCCGGGGCCCTGCTGGAGAGGCCTCTCTGCAGGGCCACTCGGGCCCCCGGGCCGGTGATTCATGTCTCGCTCACTAGGGGTGGGAACGCAGGCCGAGTCTGAGCTGAATTCATAAGACCGTCTCTGTTTTATCTCACAGATGTTTCTGGGATGGATGTGTCAAGGAAAAAAAAAAGGAAGAAGTTGAAAAATTCCAACTCAGCACATGTCCTCTAGCCCTTGGAGACGTGACAAGGAATTCAAACGCCTGTCTCCTTGTTTGCCCAACACCTTGGGGTGGGGTGGGGGGCTAAGTTGGGTCCCCATCTCATCAGTGTTGCCCTGGGCACCTGCCGGCTATGGAGACAACCTCCTCATTAGTCCGGCTTTCCCTTGGATATGAGCCAGTAAAAATGAAATCGTATGTGCACATGCAAAAGGTGTGTTGAGCCATGTATCCATCATCTATTTCCACATATGACAGGAGCTAGCTTTGGCCAGGCGCGGTGCGCACGCCTGTAATCCTGGTACTTGGGAGGCTGAGGCAGGAGGATCACAAAGTTTGGGGCTAGTCTCAACTTAGTGAGACCCTGTCTCAAAATAAAAAATAAAAAGGACTGGGGGTGTAGCTCAATAGTAGAGCATCCCTGGGTTCAATCCCCAGAAACTTGCTCCCCCAAAAAGAGTCAACAGTCCTGAGAATCGTCTTATTGTACCCTTATGGCCCAATGAGGCCATGTTCTTATTAGATCATACTCTAGATGTTTCACCTGCATGTATAAAACAATGCCCATTCATACGGTTTTCTTCTTGTGTGTACAAGATTTGCTCATATGTACACCCCAGCTTTTATATCTCCAAATGCAAATATGAGCCTGGCGTGGTGGCACACGCTTGTAATCCCGGACTTGGGAGGCTGGGATCGCAGGTTCGCTCCCAGCCTCAACTACTTAAGTGAGATCCTCAGAAACTTAGTGAGACCCTGTTTCAAAATAAAGAATAAAAATAGGGCTGGGGGTGTAGTTCAGAGGTAGAATGCCCCTGGGTCTATCCCCAGTACCACACACACACACACACACACACACACACACACACACACACACACACACAAGTACAAATGCAAATATGTAACATGCCTGTGTGTCTTTGTACCTATATATGTGTACAAGTCCCTGTAAAATACTTTACTTCTCTTATTATTTTTTCTTTCTTTTCTTTATTTATTTTGGTATCGGAGATTGAACCCAGGAACATGCTACCTCTGAGCTTATATCCTCAGCCCTTTTTATTTTAGAACAGAGTTTTGCTAAATTGCGAAGGCTGTCTTTAAACCTGTGATCTTGAAGTCCTGAGATTATAGGCATGTTCCACCATGCCTGGTTCTTCTATTATTATTTTGGTGGGGAGCGTAATTGGGATTGAACCCAGGGGCATTCTATCTCTGAGCTATAACCCCAGCACTTTTTGTTTTGTTTTGAAATAGAGTCTTGCTAAGTTGTAAAGAATCTTGCCAAGTTGCTGAGGCTGGCCTCAAACTTGCCATTCTCCTGTCTCAGCCTCCCAAGTACTGGGATTACAGGTGTGCGCCACTATGCCAGGCTCTGCCACTTGTTTTATTGCAATAAAGTTTTACTGGACCACAGCATTCTCATGTGACTCAGTCTTGTCCACGGCTACTTTCACTACTGCAGGTTGGTTAGTGGCAGGAGAGATGGTAGAAGTTCCCACAGGCTATAGCATTAATGCTCTGGACCTTTACGGTCTACGGATCCCAAATCTACATTTTTCCCATCAGGAAACGGAGACTCAGACGGTGTATTTAATTGTCCAAGGTCATGAGACAGGAAGCATTTGGTTAGCTAACACCTGGCTGTCACGCCAGACCCCTCTCACATCTGGGTGCCTCTGTGGGAGTTAACGGACTTGTCCCTCTGTCCTCACGTGCCTGAGCAGCAAGGGGAGGGGAGGGGGCTGGTATGAACCTTTCTGTGGGACACCTGGGGAAAATGTGCATTTTTCATTTGTTGGGGGGCAGGGTTCTTATTAATTAGGTCATTTGAGTCTAAAAATTTGTGTCTACTGAGGCAATCCATTTCTGAGAAATCCATGCTAAAATACTCCACTAAGAATGTGGATTTGATTTGACAAGTCTGTGTGTGTGGCAATGGGGACTGAACCTGAGGGCACTCTACCTCTGAGTCACACCCCAGACCTTTTTATTTTTTATTTTGAAACAGAATCTTGCTAAATTGCTGAGGCTGGCCTTGATCCTGTGAGCCTCCTGTCTCAGCCTCCCAAGCAGCACTGGGATTACAAGCTTGCGCCACTGCGTCTGACTTTCTTTTCTTTTCTTGGAAGTGTTTTGAGACCCTGTTGTGAGTACATGCAAGTTCAGGGTTATTATAGCTTGTCATTAAGTAAATGACCCTCTGTGTCCCTATTATTAATGCTTTATGTCTTAAAGGCCCCATATATCTCTTGCCAGAGTTTTATTCTGGAAAATACTTGCTGATCTATAACTTCCTCTCCCCTCCTCTCGTCCTCTGTGCATCTCTTAGGCTTCCCACCTCCGGTAAGCAGAGCTGCACTGTTTTTCCTCATTCAAACTAAGAATCTCTGTTTGTTTTTTTTCCACAGTTGAACTTAATCTATTTTCATTTATTGTGAATACTAATATATATTTGAGCTTATTTATATACTCTTATGTGTTTTATTTATCATCTCCCCCCTTTTTTGCATTCTGTATAATTGATGGAATTTTATATCCTTTTAATTCCCTTAATTGGTTGAAAAGTTATATATTCTAGCCTTTTACAGGGACTCTAACTTTTGTGTGTGTGTGTGGGGGGGGGGGGCTGGAGGTGAAACCCAGGGCCTTGAGCACGCTAAGCACAAGCTCTACCACTGAGCTATACTCCCAGCCCTTTAAACATTTTTAAATTTTGAGGCAGGGTCTGAGTTGCTGAGGCTGGCCTCAAACCTGCGATCCTCCTGTGTTGGCCTCTCAAGTCGTTGGGATCACAGATGCGTATCACCGCACCCAGCCCTATTTGTCTTAACCAAGCCAAAAGCTAATTTATATCCTTATATACTTTGCAAACAATCTGACCTTGCTTTAATTCCAATCTTATTCCTCCCATCTTCCATTTTATGGCTATATTTTGTTCCACCTACTATAAAAAATTCCCTTAAAAAAAACAACAACTCACCAAAGGTTTTCCTCTCTTTCTTACACGCTGTGACAGTGTCACATCTAGTAATTTTATGTATTTGTATGGGGGGGGGTAGGGGAAAGGGGCATCCATGCCAGCTCAACCCACGATGTTCCAGAAAGTTCTTCCACTCACTAACCCACATCTGCATGACTGTATATGCACAACCAGGTACTCAGACACGGGAGTTTACGTGCACCTGTTCCTCTTGCGCCTGGGCAGCTGCTGCCATTACAGAACTACCTGTGCCATTTCCCTGTGTAGAGAGCGCTGGCGGGGCCTCAGCGTCCTAGTGGGGAGCACCTGCTCACTGTACTGGAATCTCAAACTGCTCTCACAGAAGTCTGGAGGCTCTGGGAGATCACAGGTGACTTAACCAGAGTGTGACTGTCTGTCTGTCTGTCTGTCTGTCTGTCTCTCTCTTTTGGTACTGGAGATTGAACCCAAAGGCATTCTACTGCCAAGCTAAACCCCCACCTCTATTTAGTTTTTATTTTGAAACCTATTTTGAAACATGGTCTTGCTAAGTTGCTGAGGGTCTCACTAAGTTGCTGAGGCTGGCCTTGAACCCATCTCAGCCTCCCAATACTGGGATTTCAGGTGTGGGCCACCATGTCTGGCTCTTAACCAGGCTCTTGTGTGGTCAAGGAAGGCTTCCTGGAAGAAGGGGGACTTAGCCTGAATCCTGACAGAGGGACAGGAACCAGCCAGACTGAAGAGGGCCAGGCTGGGGTTGTATCCTCGCCTGAGGGTTAGAAGCTGTGTGATTCTGAGCAAGTCCCTTGACCCCTCTGAAAAGAATCTTCATTAGGTCCGGTATTGCCACTCTTCCCAGCAACAAAAAGAAGTGGCATTGTTCTTCCCATGTGACCGAGCAGGAAGCGAAAGATCAGAGAGGTTACGTGACTTATCCAAGGCCGCACAGGGCAGGGCAGGCTCAGGACTTGGGCTCAGTGTTCCAACGGGTGCCGCCTGCTCCTGCTCCCGCACCCGAGCTGAGCCGAGCTGGAGTCCTTTTCCTACACTCTGCTTTTCCTCCCTCTCCCCACTCCCTGCTCAAGAGCCAGGGGCCTCGAAGGTCCTCCTGGGCTGCAGGAGAGGAGAGGAGCAGCCTCAGCTGCTCCATTTGGGGCCCGGGAAGCCCAGCCCTCCCCTCCCTAGCGGGGCCCCTCTGCAGGTTTATGTGGGGCAGAGAATCAGGTTAATGGAATCCTGGCTGCCTCTGGCTAGGGGGGTGGCTAGCCCCCTCTGGAACCCACCGTGGTCAGCCCTCTGTTTCAGATCAGCCAAATGGCGAGCCCAGGGGAGGCCAGAACTTCACCCTCAGCTCAGGGAGCCCAGGCCAGCTCTGCCACCAAGATCCACGGCGGGGATTTGATTTCAATGCTCCTTTGGATCTTCCCTTTTAATCGTCTCAGTCAGCAGCTCTCTCGATATCTGCCAGTGCAGCTTGGCGCAGGGGTGAAGCTCTGGGATTGGAAAGCCCCAGATTCCTGCCCTGCCCTGTCTGACAGCAAGTGAAGGACTCGGGCTCCCCGGGCCTCAGTTTTCTCATCTGTAAAATGGGAACTTTAGTGGGCTCACTTGGAAGGGTTGGCTGTTGGGTTGAAATGGGTTGATTCACACACACAGCCTGGCAGGTTGCCTGGCACACAGTAGGAACTCAATTAATACTTGCCGAACAGATACCCGTTACGACACCATGCCTACGGCTGAGTTTTTATGCCAAACATTGCCATTCTTTGGGTTTGTATCCAGTGCTCAGTTACTTCCCTGAACCTGAACACCTACTATGTGCAAGGCACTCTGCAAGGCATTTTACAGGAAGTGCCTCTCTCAGTGCCCCCGAGGCCACCTCTCACCCTCCTGGAAATGCTGCTCTCGGCGGAGCAGAGAGGTGGCTGGGGGGACCCACGAAGATGGCGTCCGTGCGCACCGGGTGCACCTGGGGAGCCCTGGGCTTCCATTGGCCTCGTCACCCCAGGGTTAGATTTTCAGACTCTGGGCTCCATAGCCAGTGCGGAGCTTTGCCCTCTTTCTTCACTTGGTGCTTCTGACCCCAGACAGCCAAACAATGGGCCGTTCTACTTCTGAACTGTCGGCTGTAGTTCCTGGGGCCTCTGTTTTCCTGCCTGGAGAACGGAGTCATTGGACAAACCTGTCTCTTGGACCCTAGGACTGTTAACATAGAGAGAACAAAAGAGAACTTGGAGCCCGTTAGGCCCGGGCATCCCTTCCCTCCTGGCGGCTCTGTGAGGAGCTCTGTCGTCAGCCCCACGTTACAAATGAAGAAACAGAGGCTCAGAAAGCTAATATCATGTGCCCAACTCCTTCGGCAAGGAGGCTAGCCAGGGGTTCTGTGCAGGCCTGTCTGGCCCTTTCCCTGTGTGTGCGGCCTCCTGCTCTGGGCAGACTTCTACAGAGACTTCGAGGAACTGGACAGCATCGTGTGGTCCCCTGCGGGACCCATTCAGTGGCTGAGACCCATCCCCTCCCTTGCCACACAGCCCTGGGGTCCCCACTGAAGGCCTTTCTTTGTTTTTGGAGCCCGGCCCAAGCTTGGCCACCAGTCCTGGGAAGGAATTTGCAGTTCCTTGTTTCTTTTTCTTTTTATTTTTTTATATATATTTTTTGCAGTACTGGGGATTGAACTCAGGGGCATTCTATCTCCGAGCTACACCCCCAGCCCCATTTTTTATTCTTTATTTTGAAACCGAGTCTCACTAAGTTGCGGAGGGCCTCACTAGGTAGCTGAGGCTGGCCGCGAACCCGGATCCTCCGGTCTCAGCCTCCCGAATGCTGGGATTACAAACGTGCGCCACCACGCCCGGCTCAGTTCCTTGTTTCTAAAGGAAGGAAAAACAAATTGTAAACTCCAGTCCCTCTTCCCACCAGGCGGACACAAGCAGCGGCATCAGGAACCTGCATGACCGTCAGCTGTTCAAATCCCGGCCTCCCTCACCATGTCCCTGAGCCTCCCGCAGAATCAGGGCCCCCTCTCCTGTCTCACGGTGACCACTTGGCTCCTTTGCTGCCCAGCGGAAGCTCTTGGTGACCCCCAAACACATCCCACACACCCCCGCCCTGGGATCTGTTCCTGCGCATCCTCAGCCTCAACGGCCTCACTGCCAGCCTGACAGGTCGGACTTCCGAGTCCACGCTCCCTCTTCAGGAAGGTCTCCGTGGCGCCCTGGCCATCTCCCCTCCTCTGACTCCCACAGTATTTTCTCTGCACCCACAAGGGTCCCCATCCTGATGCCGGGACCAGGGGGCTGCCTTCAGCTGTGCCCGTCTCCAGTGCACAGAACACGGTCTGACCCCCAGCAGGTGATCTGAAAGGGACAACTGACTGGGGCGTGGGTGACGACTGCTGGGGGAAGGGTTCAGTGAAAATCAGCCTGGGGGCCATCTGTGTAGCAGACGGGCAGGCGGGGGTCAAGGCGGTTGCCCCTGGCCCCTCGCGCCCTGGCTAGGAATCTGGGTGGGGATCCCTCGGAGGGCCTCCTGCCCACATGCTGGAAGCAGATCCAGCTGACCCTAAGACACACAGCCACAAAAGGAGAATCGCTGCAGGCTGCGCCCCTCCGGGTGTGCTGGGGCAGGAGGGGCCGGTACAGGCCCAGGCGATGCTCCCGCGGCCCTGCCAAGACTCCAGCACCCGGGGGCTTGCTCGTGGCTCCTGCCTCCCAGCTCTCCTCTGCCCTCAGGTGCCAGCAGATGTCATGTGCTTTGTACATAAGACATATATAAGATGTTCCTGCAGCTCCCCTCTTCTCTAATCCCTTCCTCCCTGGATTTTTTGTTGTTGTTGTTCTGGGGTACTGGGATGAAATCCAGGGCCTTGCACATGCTAGACAAGCACTGTACAACTTAGCCAGGCTCCCAGCCCTCTCTTATTCTTGATGTGACACTACGACACCTAATGTCAAAATATTCCCCAATTCTAAGGTTCTAAGGCTGGAAATGTAGCTCAATGGTGGAGCATATGCCTAGCATGTGGGTGACCCTGGGTTCGATCCCTTGCTCCACAGGACAGGCAATAACAAAAGGAGGAGGAGGAGGAGGAGGAGGAGGAGGAGGAGGAGGAGGAGGAGGAGGAGGAGAAAGAAAACGCATAAGAAAAAGTATATTCTTCGATTTTTGATTATGACATTTTGCTATGACAGCATTCTATAATTCCCACCTCTAAGCCTACAAGGGAATATTCTTTATGTGTATGCGTTCTTACTATAACAGTTTACAGCTTTGTGGTGGTAACAATCTCAAATTTCTGCTTATAAGGCCGCAATTTTAATAATCTGTGGTTGTGAAATTCTCTAATTCTATGATTATGACCTTTTTATGCTTGCAACATTCAAAAACTCCTGCTTCATGGACTGCTATGTGCTCAGCCTTCTTAGTGCTTCTATGATTACACGATTGTAACATTCTATAATTCTATGATTATAACCTTTCTCGGCTGTGATTTTAACACTGCACGACTCTGTGGCTGTAGGGAGGTGCCGGCAATGTCACAGGGCTGCTCCTGGTTGTCTGACCTTGTCACCCCACACCCTCACGCTGGCCTCAGGCAGCTGGGCGGTCCTTACCAGGGCTCAGGGCTCCCTCAGGAAGGTCCTGGGCTCCCTTCCAGGGTCTAAGCCTTCTGATCGCTTCCTGCCAGCACCAGGCCCCACTGGACGTTCATCAGGGCAGGTGAGAAGCCGCCCCGGGGGCTCCTGGGATGGGGAGGCAGGGAGGTGGGCTGGGAGTCTTGGAGGGGCAGGGCTGGCGGGTTCCTCGCCCCACTGTTAGGTGAGTTGGGGAGCAGCCTAGGCCCTGCTGCAGCTTCTACCCTGGTCCATGGAGAAGCATGTGCACGTGTCCCTTGAGCCCAAGTTAGAAATAGCCAAGCCACCATTCAGTCCCCTGAATCCCCGCGGAGCTCAGGCCCTGGAGACGTTCCTTGCTCTAGGCACTGGCACGAGACCTGGACCAGCCACAGCGCTCAGCAGCTGGCTCAGCCTGAATGCAGATGAGCAGGTGTAGCCACAGGCCCTGACTCCAGATGCCCGAGGCCAGGAAGCTGCAGCCCCTGTGCTGCCTCGGCCTGCCCTCCTGCGTTGAAACTTTGGTGGTTGCCTGGGCGCCATCAAAGGTGGTCTCTTTCTCCATATTTTGACTGTGGGCACCCACGTCTGCAGCTCTGTACTGTCCCATGGGCACCTCTGGGTGTCCCTAGTGCTCAGGCTGTGTGTGCGAGCACACGGTGAAGCCCCATGGAGAAGGCCAGGGAGTTGGTCATCCTCTGGCCTGTCATCTCTGCAGTAGCCTGAGCCCTGGCCAAGCTGCTGTCTCTGTCTGGGTGTAAGCAAGAGGGGACAGGGGAGTTAAGGGACAGGTCTCCTACAGGGCCGGCCCCCAACTCAGAACTGGGTTTCTCTTAGTTGCATGCCGGGTTGGTAGGAACCACCCTGCCCCAGCAGCGAGGGTGCCAGGCCTCTGCCCAGGGCTCTAGCGCTTCCGCACCATCATCCCAGGCGTTAACTCATTTTACTGAATGCTTACTGTAGCCCAGGCACTTTGTGCAGGTTCCCTTGACTAAGCCCTGACCATGACCCCATGACAAAATCGAGACTTCAAGAGACACAGCCCAAAGTCACCAGCGGCTTAGGGGTGGGCTGCACCCAGGCCCGACAGACAGCAAAGTCACCTCTATATATAGGACTACTGTGCTATAGGCCAGCCGGCTGGCCACGGGCCCCTCATGCAGAACACAGCTTGGTGGACGAGTCCACCCACCAGCCTGGAAGGAGGGGTGAGTCCTGCACCTGCTCCGCTGCCCTGCTGTGAGCGGGTTGGAAGCAGGGGACACAGGGGTTAGAGAATCCAGTTCCTGCCATCGACATGGGCACCACAAGGACAGAGGTCCCGCGCCCAGGGGCTCCCGGGCGATGGAATCCAGGGAGGGCTCTCTGGAGGGAGGCGGCAGGTCCCAAGTGCATCCAGGGACTGTGCAGGGTTTCCATGGGCGGAGGAGGGGAGTAGGCAAAGATGAGGGTCTTTTCTTTCTCAGGAATCTTGCGCTCCGGTTGAGAGAAGGGGGGTGGGCAGGAGCTCTGGATTCCACACTCATTTACTAAGAATTTCAGGAAAAACTGGTTTGGTGCTATGCTGGACTGAAGGCAAAGATCAACTGGAGGTCAAAGGCAGGGGAGGGGGCTGGGGGACATCCAGAAAAGAATCTGCCCATGTCACAGACCCTCCCGGGGATCCAAGATAAGCCTGAAACAAATGCAGCCTTGGAAGGACCTGAGGTCCTGGGGGAAGGCGGCCATGACATCTGCCAGAGCTGGCCAGGCCTGGTCCCTCGGAGGAGAGACTGTCCTCGTGGACCTTGGAGGCTGCCTCTGCAGGCCTTGCGGGCCAGGCTGGGGGCTGGGGTGTCTTATAATGGAAAGAGAAGTTCTCCTTTAGAGCTGCTCAAAAGCAAATTGCTAGCCAGGGGTGGGGGTGCGTGCCTGTCATCTCAGTACTTGGGAGGCTGAGATAGAAGAATCCCAGGTTCGATCCAGTCTCAGCAACTTAGCAAGACCCTATTTAAGGAAAAAAAAAAAAAAGCAAATTGCTCGTTTTTTGGATTGGCATCAAAATCTAAACACAGAAAATTAAATCTCCTAGAATTCTTAGACCCCTGGGAATGGGATTGTATCTTTGACTCCTTTCCTGTCCTGGGGTTTGCAGATCTGAGTGTGAGGAAGTGTGAGATACAGTTGGTGCCACAGAAAATCTCCAAACATACACCTCAAGCGCAAGCCCATGGGGAAGGGAGGTGTACCCCACCTTTCCTAGAGTACGCGCTTCCCATACATCGGCTCGCTGCTTCTGGAAGTCTCTCTGAGCCTACTGACAGACTGCACTCCTCAGCACAGGCCTTCCTGCCTGCTCACCCTCCCTCTCCTGCTCAAACCCCTGCCATGGCTCCCCAGCACCCTCTGGGTTAGAGCTAAACTCCTTGGCTGGCCTACAAGGCCTCAGAGGGGCCTCCTCAAGCCTTGAGCCTCAGCCTTCACCCTGGTCCTGCATGCTTAGCTCTCAGTCACTCCAGGACAAGGGGTCCTGATGCAGCTTCTGGGCTCCCCCTCCCCCTCCCCTGCCACCAGCCAACTTCCTCATTTGTCTAACTCTGGCAGGTGCCTCTCCACCTGCAGCAGGGCCTGGTAACCGAGGCAGTCACAGCCTCCCCAGCTGGTTCCTACTTTGTCTTGCAAAAGGCAAGGGCCTCACCTGGCCTCAGGTGGGCCTTGTGCCCAGCCCCTACTTAGTTCTTCTGCTCCGGATGGATGTGGGGTTTCCCGAGCCAGCGGCACAGCCATCTTCCAGCCCACGCTCTGCCCTCCCAACTTACAGAAGAGATTAAGGTGTGAGCTCAGGGGGATCCAGAGACTTGGAGGCAGCTGCAGACCTGGGGTTCCCTGCCACCCTCTCCACTTGGGGCCCAAGGGTGGCCATGAGGGGAGTGAAGCGTGCTTGCAGATCACTCTTGAAAAGCGGGGTCTTGGGTGCGAGCAAGGTGCCAACACCTAAGAGAGGCCAGGCATGTTTCCTAAGGTCACACAGGGAGAAAGTGCTAGAACCCAGACACAAATACAGGTCTTTTAGAACCAGAGCCTATATCAAGAAAGTGTGCCCAGTCTTGGGGCCTGCTGGAGGCTGAGGTGCTTCTGGCTCGAGAATGTTCTGGGACCTCCCAGAGGTGGAGAAGAAAGTGCCCCCAGAATGGGGGAGGCACTGGGCCCTTGGTCACCAGCCCTGCCCAATCCCCGGCTGCCCGGCAATGTCCCTGAGAACCTGGCTGTGGCCAGGCACCCTGCCCCGGCCACAGGCGCCTTGGGACAGAATGCTCACAGGACTGCCATCCCAGGCTAGAGCTGAAAATTAAATTAAAACCACGACAGGGACAGTTAATTAAAGCAGATTAGCGCGAGACTAATTAGGGACACTGACACTGGAACCATCGCACTCCAAGATGTTAATTAGCTGTTCATTAATGTCAGCTCCCCGTTCAAGAGAGAAATATGAACAGCCCTTCTCCCCGAGCTTCATTCCAGAGCTGTAAACAGGGCGGCTGCCCAGTGCGGCTCCAGTCCCCACGGCTCCTCCTGCCCGGCCCCGGTGCCTGCCCGCTCCCTTTGTCTCCTGCCTTAGTTTCTGAACATTGCCACTGCACTGGGCTCGAAGGGCAGAACTCAGCTGGGCTCAACACCCAGAAGGTCCGAAAGAAAGGTGGCTAATCTGCTCTGCAAGCCAGCCTCTGTCCCTGCCTCCCCACTCTCTGGGGGGGTCAGATGGAGGCAGGCTGTCACCCATCCATCCATCATCCATCCATCCATCCATCCATCCATCCATCCATCCATCCATCCTTTAGTCTTTCCATCCAAATATATTTATACTCTGAGATGTGCAACTGTATACATTTTATGCACAATTCCCATCCATCCATCCATCCATTAGTTTGTCCAATCTTAAGTCTATCCATCTAACCGTCGATTGGTTCATCCATCCAATTACACATTCACCGATCCATTCACAAATCCATCTATGATCCGTGCATTCATCGTTTTCACCCATCAACTAATCCTTAAATCAAAATCCACCTGCCTATGTAATCCTGTCCTGAATACCCACCTTCCCTTTGCTGATCCATCCATTCATCTAACACTCCCCCAGCCACTGGCTCGTGCGCTCACCTCTCAACCCATCTTCCTGTCCCCTGGCTCATCCGTCTCCCCAGTGAACCTACGAACATGTGCCAAGCCCTCTACCCACGCGGTGCGGCCGTCCACCCGCCCGTCCGCTCACTCCCTGCCGTTCGTTCATCAAACACCGATTCTCCCATCTGCCTACCAGTCACTCCTCCGTCCATCCGTCCCACACCTGTCGCCTGAACACCTACTATGTGTGAGGTGCCATGCTAGACACGGAGCCACAGGAGGATGGAGACCAGGGAAAGCACAGACAGGGGAACCTCTGCCCTCGCCCCTACTTTACAGACTTGAAAACCAAGATGGAAAAAGTTGAGGTCACTTGTCCAATGCCATCCATCCAAGTATCCATGCCAGCATCCATCCACTTTTGACTTACTGTGCTACCTATTATATGTCGCCTGAGGATACGGTGACAGACACAGTCTCTGACTGTCCAACCTTTGCAGTCTGGAGTGGTGATTCAAAGAGAATCTGATGCGGGTATGGCTGCTGCGTCCGCAAACGCACATGCGTACACACAGGAAACACGTCTCGAGCCAAGCCAGTGAGTGCACGACCCCGTTCAGGGGCCACCCATGCACCCTGGGTCAAGGTCTGTGGTGCTGGTTGAGAGACAGGCATGGAAACAGGACGCTAAACCCAGTGTTCTACACATGGTGAGACAGAAGTGGGGAGGGCATCCTGGAAGAGGTGGTAGCTGGGCTGAGTTGAAGGATGGCCAGGTGAGCTGAATGAGGCTGGCAAGCTCTGTCTGCACATCCCGGGGCACGAGCAAAGCCAGAGGAGTGTGGGCGCTCTCCCAGAGCTGTGCCGGGCTGTCTGGGGTGAGCAGGGCCCGGCATCTGCCCGCTCCTGAATCCAAGGCTGGAATCTGCCTGGCTCTTCCCAAGAGACCATGAGGACCTGCCTCTGGGCGCCTCGTGCCCTTGCCGTGGATTGCCTGGGGTTCATGCAGGCCCTCGTGGCGCTCAGCTTGGCGCTGGGCCCTGAGCACTGCCACACTGGCTCCTGGGCCTGCTGGCCTCTGCCAAGCAGGGAGAGCTGGGTTCCAAACACGAACCTCAGCCATGCGGCTCTGTGGGATGGATGGGTTCTCCCTCATCTTGGCCTCTGTCTGAGGATGGGAACTGCAGAGCCGGGCGCAGAGTCCTCTGTGGTGCTGGTATGGCCCAGCGGCGGGCCGCAGCAGCACGGGGCGGGCTTTCTGGGAGTCGGTCCAGGCTCTGCACTGGAGGCTGGTGCGAGCCTGGCTCCAGGACTGGTCCCTGCAGCCAACACGACCTTGCTTCGCTCTTGTCTGCTCTAGCCTCCTGTGAGGGTGGGCGCCCCACTCCAGAGCAGGGTCTATCAGGCCAAGGGCATGACACTGCTGACTTCACCGCAGGCAGCTAGACATTCCCAGAGGAGCAGGGACAACGGGACAGAAAGATCCAGGTTCAAATCACACCTTTCTCCTTTAGGGGCTCCAGGGTCTCAGCTGAGACTCTTCAGCATTCTGGGCCTCAACTGTGGAATATGAATGATAATAATACTGCCACACTTGCTTTTCTTCATTTATTTATTTATTCACTTGCTTACTTACTTATTTATTTATTTAGTCGTACTAGAGATTGAATCCAGGGGCACTCTACCACTGAAGTATATTCCCAGACCTTTTTTATTTTTTATTATTTTGAAACAGGGTCTCACTGAGTTGCCCAGGCTGGCTTCAAACCTGCAATCCTCCTGTCTCAGCCTCCCAAGTACTGGGATTACAGGCATGTACCATTGTGCCCAGCTTCTTGTCTTTATTTTTTATTTAAAATTGCTTGGGCCGGGCGTGATGGTGCATGCTTGTAACCCCAGCACTTGGGAGGCTGAAACAGGAGGATCGCAGGTTCAAAGTCAGCCTCAGCAACTTAGTGAGACCCTGTTTCCAAATAAAAAATAAAATAGGTCTGGGGGTGTAGCTCAGAGGTAGAAGGCCCTGGGTTTAATCCCCAGTACCACAAACATAAAAAAAAAACAATAATAAAGCATTGCTTGGTAGGCTTCTTTCTAACCTTTTACTTTTTTATCCCGAATCATTTGCTTTAGATGTGTCTCCTATTTTTTTTTAAGAGCACCTAGCTTGATTTATTTTATTTATTTATTTATTTTACCCTATAGGGGACTATCACTCACACACATTTATTGTGGTAGCACTGCAATTGGCACAGAGCACCTGGCTACCAAAGATTATTCTTTCCTCCTGGCATCATTTGAGGCCCTTACATTTTTGTTCTTCCTATCCACTGCCCCTTCCACAAGCTCCACCTCTGGATTCCCACGTGCTGGGGGTCATACAGTGGCTCTGACAGTGCTGTGGTTACTCACCCAACAAAAGTACCCTTAGCTTCAGAGTGTCTCAAAAACTGAGCAGGAAAAACCTTTACAATCATCAGGCCAGAATACTAAGGGCCGGCATCAGTCATCTTTAGTATCAATATTGGGAACAGAATTGAGTCATCTGTTACTCAGCCCAGGGTTAAAGGAAGCCCCAAAGCACGACTACCCTAAGGCCCAGGCAAGGGAGAGGGGAAGTGGGGAAGGGAGAGGAGCCGAAGACAGGCTCCAGCGCAGCACGCAGGAGGGACAGATGGCTTTGCGACGACTAACACAGGCTTCTGAACTTGACTCTGCCCCTTTCCCGCTCGATCCCAGGCAGGCTACTTGCCCTTGCTGGGCTTCAGGGTCCTCTTCTGGGATACCTGGAAGCTGGGTCTGATGACCTAGTAGACTGTGCTGTGAAATCCTGTCTATCCACCTAGAGGGGCAGGTAGAGGGGTGCTAAGGGAAGACATTGATGAGCGTGTCAATGTCTGACCCCCTCTTAGTCCTTAATACCAGCCCCTGATTTTTAGCTGGGTACATGGCCTCCTAGAATCAAGCCTACATTTCCCCCATCTTGTAGTTGGGTATGGTTATGTAATTTATGGTAATGTATGGCTTGGGTCAGTGAGATGTTAGCAGAAATGGTAGATGGCAATTTCTGAAAGTATTCTTAAAAGAATCAGGCACGTCCATCTGGCTGGAATGTGGGTATGATGGCTGGAGCTCTTGCAGCCAAACTTAGATCCTGGGGCAAGACAGGAGGAGCCTGGGTCCCCTGTGATCATAGAGACACCACACCAGCATCGGGCTGCCTGCCTGTGAACTTGACTTACTTAAGAGAGGAATAAACTCCTATCGTTTTAAAATTGCGGTTGTTTTGATTTTCTGTCACTCACTATCCAAGTTGATCCAAATGGTTAAAATGCGTGCTGTGGATGGTCACACCTGGCTTGAATCCTGAGTGATCTTAAGCCAGTCACTTCCCTCTGAGCCTCAGTTTCTCTATCCGAAGTGGATATACACTTCCTCAGCGTAGTTCCAAGAAGGAAATTCCTACGGACATAAGGCCATTGGCATAGTCTTTGTCTCATAATCCAGGGCTCAGTCAATAATAGCTGCTACTGTTGTTGCTATTATTATTGTTGTTGGTGTTAGTTTTTGGTACCAGGGACTGAATCCAGGGGCGTTCTACCTCCAAGCCACACTCCCAGCCCCCTCCCCCTTTTTGTGATATTGGGGACTGAACCCAGGGGTGGTCTACCTCCAAGCTCTCACCCCAGCCTTTTTTATTTTTTGTTTTGAAACGGGGTCTCACTAAGGTGCTGAGAGTCTCACGAGGTTGCTGAGATTGGTCTCAAACCTGCGATCCTCCTGTCTCAGCCTCCCAAGTACTGGGATTACAGACATGTGCCATTATGCCCAGTTAACCCCCAGCCCTTTTTATTTTGAAACAGGGTCTCTTTAAGTTGCTGAGGCTAGCTTTGAACCTATGATCCTCCTATCTTAGTCTCCCAAGTACTGGAATTACAGGCATGTGCCATCACACTCAGGCCCCAGCTCTTCTTTTTATTTTTATTTATTTTATTTTTTGAATTACTGGGGATTGAACCCAGGGGCATTCTACCTCCAAGCTACACCCCCAGCCCTATTTTTTTTTCTTTATTTGGAAACAGTGTCTCACTAAGTTGCAGAGGGCCTCACTAAGTAGCTGAGGTTGGCCACAAACCCGGTTCCTCCTATCTCAGCCTCATAAGTACTGGGATTACAAGCGTGCACCACCACACCTGGCTTTTTTTTTTTTTTTTTTTTTTTGAGACAGGGTCTCCCTAAGTTGCCGAGACTGGCCTTGAACCTGTGATCCTCCTGTCTCAGCCTTGCAAGTTACTGGGATTACAGGCAGGTGCCACTGTACCTGGCTGATATTATTTTTATCATCACCGGGGAGCTTCATAAAAGCAGTAACTCCTGTAGCTCTCTGGTTTTCATCTTCACTCTGTATGTGGCACTTTGGGGAGACACGTGTAGGAATGGGAAGACCAGGGCTTCAGTGCTGAAAGACCTGGGGCCACGTATGCACACTGCCATCCACTAGCCGCTCGATGTTGGCCGAGCTTTGCACTTGCCGGGGGCTGCCTCCTCTCTTCTCAGCTCTTCCTGGGGATGGTGGTGCAGATCTTATTGGGGTGGTTTTGACCTGATGATTTTGGGGAGGTTCCAGGGTGGGGGGGGTACCACCGCTGGACTAGTGGGTCTGTGGCGGACGGAGAGGTCAGGATGCAGTGGGGACGACCAGCCCCTGTCCCTATCTCTTGGGCAGTAGTCACACCATCGCTCATCTTTTGGCCTAACCGGCCCTCGGGGACTGCTTAGGACACAGGGAGAAAAACCAACGCTCCATTTTTAAAAAACCAATCAATTTGCAGCAATCCAAATAAAAGCCATTAGATGCGGCTTCCCCACCAGAGACACCCCAGGGCCTCTTCCTCACCCGGCTCCCAGGAAATTGATTGGCAATTACTGATACTAATGGGGGCCGCAGAGGCCTGGCGATTTCCCCGTCACTCTCTGGGGACAGTGATGACATGTTGAGATCTGTCAAGCTGAGTCCATCCTGGGGCAGTTGAGACCCTGGATCTGGCCAGGGAAGGGGCAGCCAGCTGGGGCCGAGTCCCCCTGGGGACCCTCATCCCTTTACTTATTTATAGCCTGCTCTGACTCACGGTGAGTTAATGGTCCCACTGGGGCTGTGCAGATGGCGGGTCCCATGACAGGAGGATGGGTGCAGGGACCGGCGAGGCTTTCAGGCCTGCCCTTCGACCTGGATCTGGAGTTGCATGAAGGAGGCCTCAGTCCTCACAGGAAGTCTGGGGGCAGACAGGGAAAGGATGGGCTGCCAGAGGCCAGCACAGCGATCGGGGAAGGCTGGAGCCGGAGTTTGGAGGCAGAATGAAAAGGCACGCAGAGCGGCACAGGGGGCACCTACGGGAGACCAGGCCGTGGAGCTGCGGGCTGGTGCAGCTGAGTCTTACGTAGATGCTTGGCAGCCAAAGCACAGAGAAGGGATGGTGCAGGCCTGAGGTCCCACAGCATGGCTCTGGGGACCTCAGACCAGAACTCGATGGGCTGCCGGGAAGCTGGGAAATGAGACCCCCCTGGGGCAGCCTCTGTAATTACAGGGGCCAGCTCTGAGCCTGGGGAGGGGGGCTCCTCTAGGAAGGAGGGAGGCAGGTAAACCGATGACAGTCAGAGGGACCGGTGAGCTGTGCCGGGGAGTGGCCAGCCAGCCAGCTCTGGAGATGGGGTGGTCAAGGGGCAGCCCGGGGAAGGGGCATCAACACTGAGGCTTGAAGGATGACAGGGTTGACAGACAAGTGAGGGGAGGGAGAAGAAGGAAGGGACTTCTAGGCCAGCCTGTCAACGAGCTCCCAGTCAAGACACATCCAAGCCCTAAGAATCTCAGACAGCTTTGCAGTCAAAGGTCCAGTGCCCCAAACACGGAGGGGCGGGGAGCGGGCAGGAAACAAGGTCCCTGAGTGGATACTGAGTGGGGAGGGCTTAGTGAGTGTGTGTGGTCCCCAGGTGATTCCTACAGCCACAAAGGCAGCAGAGTTTTCCAGCAGTAAGCCTGGGCTTGAAGCCAGGCAGGTGCAAGTTCTAATCCTGGCTGGCTGGGATACTTTCTAGCTGTGTGACCTTGGGCAAGTCACTACAGCTCTCTGTGCCAAATTTCATCGGTGTGATGGGGACACATCAGTAGCTGCCTCACAGGGAGCTTGAAGGGATTCAATGATCAACATGCGTTAAAGACTAACTGGAAACGTGGAACAGTTCAAGGTATAATAACGTTGCTTGGTGTGGCGATGCCACAGGTGGCCACATCAAAGCCGCAGCCTTCTGGTCTGGCCTAGACTGACCCTGCGGGGGAAGTTGGCCTGTTTGGATCTATTCTCGGCCCATCTCCCCCTGGGGGGCCGGCAGTGATTCCAGCAAGGCCTCGCAGGCACCACGGTATCCATCTTCCCGTCAGCCAGAGGCGCGATGCATTTAGCGGTCATTCAGCAGTGGCCTGTGGGTCACCCCCGCCGGGGCCAGCCTGCAGAGAAGCTTCACAAGTGGGTCAGGGAGGTGGGACGGCAGAACTTGTTAGAGGGCCTGAGCCCTCTCCAGCACCCCGGCCAGAACCCTGGGCTCCTGGCCTGGCTCCCATGCCCAGGGAGGTGGGTAGAACGTGCATGGAGAGGGAAACTGAGGCTCAGGAGGGCTCGGCCACCAGCATGCTGGAGGTAGCACTGCAGGTAAGAGGCCACACTTGGCTGTGAGTCTGTCTGACTCTGGACCTGCCCCACGCACCTGTCGTGGGAGTCGCCTGGTAGACAGAGTCTTAGCCCAGGGGGGAGAGGCTGGAGCAGGCCATCCCACTCAGCTCGGTGACAGGAGACGCAGTGGAAGAGCCAAGGGGACCCAGGTGCAGGGGTGTGTGTGTGTGACAGAAGAAACGGACAGGCAAAGGCCCAGAGGCCTGCAGGCAAGGACTACTGTGACTTGGAACAGAGGGCATGAGGCAGGAGCGGGGCTGGCACCAGAAGCTTCCATGGGGCATAGGTGGGAATGGGCATCCTAGTCAGCCACGGCCTGGGGCACAGTCCACAGCTCCCCCGTCCCAGCGATGGGACACAGCAGGGCAGAGGCTTAGGGAGGTCTGGTTATAGAAGGCCAGGCTGCTGCACAGCTAGAGTTTAGATCCACACCCTGGAGCGGCCAGGAAAGTGTTAACCAGCCCTGGATGGAAGCATTCTCTGATGAATCCCACAAATCCCCCGATTAGATGAGAGGGGGGCAGTCAGGCCTGCAGAACAGGCGGCACAATTCCCATCTTACAGATGGGGGAGAAGGAGGCCCAGAGATGTTGAGTAATTGGCCTTGGGTCACACAGCATGTGAGTGGTAAAGCTGGATTCTAAATCATGTCCCCCTGGTGCCAACACCCACGTACCTTCTGTTCCTCAGAACAGCAGATGCCCAAAGGACTCAACAACTTCACAGACCGGGACCTTGGAGAGGAAGCTGGGCCCTGGAACTGCCACTAGCCCGCCTCTAGTACCAGCCGGAGCTCCCGGCCGTGGTTCTGGCCAGCCCCAGAACCACGAGGACCTCCAGCCAGGACCTGCAGACCTTGACCCACAGCGCTTGGGAACATAACAGATTTTGGACTCTTTAAACAGTCTCAAGCTGCCACGCAGCTTCCAGGACTGACAAACTGTTTCCAAAATGTTCCAATGCCTGTGGAATCTTTGAACAGCCCCTGGGACTTGGACCGCAGCTGAGAACTGAGGAGGCTGGGGGCCAAGGGGGCCGGGCATCGTCCCGGGACACAGGGCTCCCAAGTTGGGCTGCCTGGCCCTGCGGGCCTGAGCACCGGGCCCGCCTGGGTTGCCTGCCGGGCTTCCTGGGACCAGCAAGGTATCCTCGGGTCTCCACCATGATGGGTGACACTGGGCACATCACCTCTTTAAAAAATTTTTTTAAATTGCTACTGGGGCATTCTATCTCTGAGTGACACCCCCAGCCCTATTTTCCTTTTGCAGTATCGGGAATTGAACCCAGGGGCATTCTACCTCCGAGCTCCACCCTCAGCCCTTATTTTGTATTCTTTATTTTAAAACAGGGTCTCACTAAGTGGCAGAGGGCCTCACTAAGTAGCTGAGACTGGCGGCAAACCCAGATCCTCCTGTTTCAGCCTCCTATGTACTGGGATTACAAGCGTGCACCACGCCCAGCTTATTGTCTTATTTTGAAACAGGGTTTCACTAAGTTGCTGAGGCTGACCTCAAATTTGCAATCTTCCTGTCTCAGCTTCCCAAGTACTGGGATTACAAGTGTGCGCCACCACACCCAGCTACATCACTTCTTTTCTCTGGGCCTTGGTGTCCCTATTTACGACAGGGGGTTTCTGTGTGAGGTTTGAGGGTGCAAGGGTGTGCAGCTTTGGGGTTCAAATCCAGCCTCCTGAGGTCCCCTGCTTCAGCCTGTCTTGATTCCAAGGGGGGCAGCCAGGGAAAGAACCTGCTTTCCAGACAGAGTTGCGCACAGGGCCAGAGGGACCCCGGCCCAGAGGCCCTGCCGCCCAGGAAGCTGATCCAACCTGAGTTTTCGTGGGCTGGAGTTAGGCCTGCACCCTTGCTCTTAACCTGTGCCTCTCAGGAAGGGCCCTGGGGCGCTGCCCAGCACCTGGCTGCCTTCATGCATGGCCACAGAGGGCGCTGGTTTCAGCCACCCAGAGCTGTCTCCATGGCAACAGGCGCATTGCCGAGCTGGGCTTTTGAAAAATGCTCATAAAGGCGCAAACAGGCCCCAGACGGCCGGCGTGCATTTGTGAAGCCAAACGGCTTGGGCCAGCCCTGTGCCTTGTAAACTATGGCTGCCAGTGGCCTCGGCCAGTGAGGACACGGCTTCCGGGCCACCAGACTTGGAGCTCCGCTGCCTCCCGGCATCCCGGGGCCCGACCTCAGGCCACGCACCCCACCTTGGTGGCTTTGGAGGGAGACACAGCTTTTGACTGCGAGTGCATTCAGCCATGTGAGCCTCACTGCTCCCGTCTGTACAGTGGGCATGAGGAGGCTACGGTGGCGCACTTTGAGGAAGACTGGCTGCGTGGTGGACACGAGGGCCGCCCCCTCCCGGGAGGGTCAGGATCACAGTTGCCTGTAGCCACCTGCACCCTAGTATTCCACAGCGGGCCGTCTACCTGCCTCCCAGTGAAGCTCATGAACCGACACCAGGACCTGCCGTCCAGAACCGTGACACCAGTGCCATGCTCAAGGCGGCACTCGGCGGGTCCTCAGTAAATACATTGTCCCCTGGTGTCCCTGTAAGATTGGTGCCAGGACCTCCCGTGGACACCTGTATCTTTGGGCTCAAGTCGCATATAACCTCTGCACATCCTCCCGTCCACTTTAAACCCTTCTAGGTGACTTACGATACCTCTACAGTGTGAACGCTACAGAAATAGTTGTTCTACTGCATTGTTTAGGGAAGAATGACAAGAAAAAAGCCCGTACATGTTCAGGAGGAATGCGATTTCCCCCATAAATACTTTCCATCTGTGGCCGGTTGGGTCCATGGAAGTGGAGCCTGCAGGTACGGAGAGCAAATGTGAGCCCCTGAATACGTGTGACCGTGGTTTCTGAATCTCGGCTCTAGGGGTGCAGCCTGTGAGGTGCTGGGGGACATATTTCAGGATGGGGGGTTACGTCCTGGTAAGACCATTGTAAGTTGGACACATCGTAAGTCAAGAATGCATTTACCAGCCGGGCGTGGTGGTGCACAGTTGTAATCCCAGTACCTCGGAGGCTGAGACAGGAGGATCGCAGGTTAGAGGACAGCCTCAGCAACTTGGCAAGGCCCTCAGCAACTCAGTGAGACCTTGTCTCAAAAAATGAAATAGGGCTGGGGGTGTAGCTCAGAGGTACAGTATTCCTGGGTTCAATCCCTAGTAATACACACACACATACCCACACACACACACACACACGACAAAATAAAAGCCCACATGCCGCATGCACCATCCCTAACCTGCTGCACACCCTGGCTTGGCACTGCAGAACGCCGGGGGGAGTTCACCACCCTGGAGATCTGGGGCTGCTCACTCCACCACTGCCCAGCCCCTCCAGAGAGATGGTACAGCATGTTGTTAGGCTGGGAAAGATCGAAATTCAAATCTGAAGCAGGATTCCTATGGAATTCGGATCACTTTTGTAGTCTCATAAAGTCAAAAGACGGTGAGTGGAACCCGCGGAGGTCGGGCGTGTCTGCACTGGTGGCCGAGAGCAGGGCCGGCGGGGGCCCAGCGGGCTCTGGGCAGAGGACGCCAGTCGTGCAGCCCCCAAGGTGTAGAAGAGGAACCCAAGGTGCAGAGGGTGAAGTCGTCTGCAGGGTGACTCGGCTGGTGGACGGCGATGTCACACACAGACATCTTCGTCCAGGAGCATCGGTCAGGTGAGCCCGCACCTCCCCAGGTCGCACAGCACCTGCTGCTGGCTCCCAGCTGCCCCTCCTGCAACATCCCATCCTCTGCCCTGCCAACACCACCTCAGATGCACACGGTGAGGTCTCCCCCTACGGCACGGGCCCCTCGTGCTGCAGCCCAGGAGGGGCATGGCGCCGCTCTCACCCTCGGCCTCTGACCTCCGATGCCTGGCTTCCCCCATTCTTCCTATCCCTCCTCACCCCCTCCTTCACCTGACTTCACGGCTCATGTCCAGCTCCAATTTGCCCCAAACACCCCACCCTGCCCGGCAGCACCCCACAAAGACAAAAGATCCAGGGTTTGAATTCTGCTCCTGCCACTGGTGACTTTTGTGGCTTCTGAAAAGTTACTAAACCTCTCTGAGCCTGGGTTTCCTCAGCTAGAAAGATAGAGTAGAGCCTGCTTGACAGGTTACTGTGAGGATAAGAGCAGCTGGTGGGTGTGAGCATGTTTATAGACAGAAAAGTAACAGGTAGGGGCTGGACTTTAAAGAATGATAATGAATTACAATATTGTCCTATAACGTAAGTACATAATATAACATGCCAAGTTATAATAAGTTACAAATGATCCATTAAAAAAGGTACTAGAAGCCAGGCATGGTGGAGCATATGCCTATAATCCCAGTACTTGGGAGGCTGAGACAGAAGGATTGCAGGTTCAAGGACAGCCTCAGAAATGTAGTGAGACTCTCAGCAACCTAGCGAGACCCTGTTTCAAAACAAACAAAAAAATAGGGCTGGGGGTGTAGCTTGGAGTTAGGATGCCCCTGGGTTTGATTCCCATTTCCACCAAAAAAAAAAAAAAAAAAAAAAAAAAGTACTCAATATTAGGAGCTGGCTGAAGGCATGTAAAACATACACTGGCACCTGTACTCAATGAGCACCCAATGTTCTTTTGTCTGTCCATCTACCAAGCCATCCCTCTGGTTCAACCAGCACCCACAGTCCCCTGCCACTTTCACCCACGATGAAGACAGATCCCAGCGACTGTTTACAGAGTCCCAACGAGGCCATGCTTGTCCCCAAGCCTCACAGTGTCACTGTGCCGGGTGGACGGGTGGGGACGCCGAGGCCGGGACCCAGCTGGGCGAAGACAGCCCTTCCGCCTGGGCGCACACGTCTCTCCCCGTGGCTGGGCCCAGAGCCCCCTCCCCTCCTCCAGAGGCAGCCGTTTGATGGCGCCACCCCACTCCCCATGGCCCCCAGCTTCCTGCATGTTGAAAGCCCCTCCAGCTCGGTGGGTGGCAGGGCCCCTCTCCCAGCCTGCACCCAGGCTCCCAGGGCTCACAGTTTCCACCTCCAGGGTCCCTTATTAATTTTCTCTTTCATGATTTCAGTGACAGGTCACTGCCCACCCGAGTGCCAGCCTCAAGGGGACTCCTGGGCGGGTCCCATCATCCCGCAGAGCTGAGGGGGACATGCCCTTTCCCATGTCCAGAGAGGTCAGTGGGACGTGTGACCTCAGGGCTCAGAGAGGGAGCTGACCTACCCCGGGCCGCACAGCCAAGCGGGGCTGGGTCTGCAGGCTCAGTCCCCTCCAGCCCATGCTCAGGCACGGTTATCTTCACCAGGAGGACAGACAGGGTTGGGGACAGTCACACCAGGTGGCTTCCTGCTTGGGGAGGCTTGGACGTCCTAACGGTGCTGCGGTGGGCAGGAGCTGACCCCGACTCCCTCCGAGGACCTGGTCACCAGCGTGTGAGGGGTCAGTCCAGGTCACACTGAGATCGAGTTCCCAGGCAGTGGAGCTGAACTTGGCCCTCAGGGGTCTCCTAGGCCAGTGGTGCTCAAGGGACACGATGGCTGAGCCCCTCCTCAGACTAACAGCACCAGAAGTGGGACGGGGCCCTCATTCACCCTTGGGGCCAAGACCACCCCCCTCATTTACAGGTGAGAAAATAGAGGCTCAAGAGGACAATGAATTCCTCCTGGTCACACAGCAAATGGGTAGTCAAGCCGAGACCAGACTCTTGTTTCTTCAACTCCCTGGTTTTGGTCCTTATCACCTCACTCCGAGTGCAGCGGACAGGGCATTTTAATAAGAGGCCACTTGGGAGCTTCCAGAGGGCTGCGAGGGCTTGGAGAGGGGGACTTGGGCCTGCCTGGGGCTCCTGCCCAAATACATATGCTCTTTGGTGTTAAGATGTCTGTAAGTCCACCATTGGATCAGTCTTTCTTCCCCAGCCTTGGGGTACAATGACAAGGGACCAAGTGACCAGGAATGAGGGCCCTGGCCAGGCGTGGGACAGGGGACAGAGACTAGAAGATAGACTTCTTGCACTGACATCCCTGCGGGGACCGGTGTGTCCCTGAATGTGCCCCTTGTCACAGATGTGCCTGTCCCCTGCCCTCTTCCCCCCACACCGGGAAATGCCCAAGAGGGGGATTCCTCCCTCATGACCTTAGGGACTCTGGGGTGCAGGGGACCACTGGTGGCCTGTGGCCTCTGGCTTTGTTCCGTCTTTGGCTCTTGGGGGCCGGGGCCCAGGGAGAAGTGACTTGCCTCGGGTCACACAGTGAGTCAGCACTGGCCCAGTCGGGGGTCTGGGGGGATTGGAAGCCTGGAGGACAGCAGGAGGAGGGGACCCAGCAGTCAACCAATCAGCTTGCCCCCCCATAGAAGAAAGAGCTGAGGACTGGGGACCCCCGGCCTGGCATGGGGTCGCACAGCCTTCTCACCACAGGGTCACACGGGCAGTCACCTCCTACGCCTCTTCTCCTGGTGGTGACTCGCCTCCAGCACCATGGCTGCCTAACGTCCCCACCCCCAACTTCCCCGTCCCTCAGCCCCCAAGATCTCGTCAAACACCTGCTCAGACGGAGCCCCAAGCCCCAGCCCACTCAAAGCGCTGTAGGGCCCATGCCGAATTCTTCACCTGGGTGACCTTTGGCCCAGCTGCCCCTGGTGGACTCCTATTCAGCCTTTAAAGCCCAGCACAATGAGTGTGTCCTCTGTGAAGCCCTACCCCACCTTCGGAACCTTCGGACTTTCAGATGATGCTTCTCGGCTTCGAGTTCACGCACGAGAAGGGGCCTCCTACTCATTCTTCTCTGGGCCTGGGACAGAATAGGTGCACAACACACACTGGGTCTTCTCTTGCTACTGGCTCAGTCTAACATCGTGCCTAACACAGTGCCACCTACACTCAAAGACCAGGAGGGAGGCTTCTTCTCTGGCAAGAAGCAGAAATTCAGAGTCAGACAGTCCGGGGTTCAAATCCCGCCTTCCCTCTTTGACCTGGGAGATGTCGCTAAACTTTGCTGGGAGTCAGTTTCCTCACCTGTAAAATGGGAATGATTATATCTACTTTGCAAGGAGATGTTGAATCCTTTGCAGGGGATTCAACAAGGTAAGGACCCCGGCACACAGTAAATGCTAAATGAATATTTATGCATATAATATACGTTAGGCATATTAACATATCACATAATAAGAAGAATGGATAAAGACCGCAGTTCCCTAGGAACTTGTCTCAGGCACTGATCCCTTAGAAAAACATCTAAGGAGGGTTTCGTCTGATCTTAGACATCTCCGCGCTCCAGCCTAAGCTCCACTTAATTGTCTCGCTCCGAGGGTGACGGGTAAATACTGCAGGCCAGCTGGTGCCTGGGACCTGCCAATTGCTGGGGAGCAGCTCGTTAATTTTCCCGTCTCCGTGCACAGACCCTGCAGCTTCTGCACCTCATCTTGGGAAATTGAGTGGAGTGGGTCAGGCCGGGGCCATGGGTCACAGGAAGTGGGGCTGGGGGTGCCAAGGGACTTGAAAGGGCCCGCAGAGACACCGCCGGGAAGCCATCCAGGCTGGAGGAAATGGGCCCAGAGCTGCCGAAAGGCAGATGGATCCCAGGCCAGCCCGGCTCCGCTGCTCTGACTCAGCCTTCTGGTTTCTCGTGGGGTGGGAGGAAGCCAGGGCCTCAGAGCGAGGCTGGACACACACCAGCCCTCAGGGTGGCCAGCTCTGGGGGCGACCGGGTCCTGCCCTGGAGAGGAGAACCCGCTGACACTGTCACAGCAGTTGACAGCATGCTCTGGAGTGAGGCTCGGGGATTTGAACCCTGGCCCTGAGACTTACTGACGTGTGTTCTTGGGTAAGTTAATTCACTTCTTTGAGCCTCAGCTTCCCCTCTGCAGATCAAGAAGATGAAGAATAGAGCCGGGCGTGGTGGCGCACGCTTGTAATCCCAGCATTCGGGAGGCTGAGACCGGAGGATCCGGGTTCGCGGCCAGCCTCAGCTACCTAGTGAGGCCCTCCGCAACTTAGTGAGACTTGGTTTCAAAATAAAGAATAAAAAATAGGCCTGGGGGTATAGATCGGAGGTAGAATGCCCCTGAGTTCAATCCCCAGTACTGCAAAAAAAAAAAAAAAAAAAAAAAAAAAAAAAAAAAAAAAAAAAAAAAAAAAAAAGACGAAGAATAACATAGACATTAAGAGTTTAGAACGGTGCTTGGTATACAGAAATCACTACAGAAGTGTTTTTTATTTTTATTTTTTAATTTAATTTCACTTTTTGCTATTGGGATTGAATTCAGGGGCATTCTATCTCCCAGCTACACTTCTAGCCCTTTAATTTTTATTTCAAAACAGGGTCTCGATATGTTTCTGGTCTCTAACCTGTGAACTTCCTGTCTCAGCCTCTCAAGTACTGGGCTTACAGGTGTGCGCCACCACGCCCAGCCGTAAGTATTATTATTGTTACGACCCATTCCTCCCCATCTGAAACCACGCTATTTGGACATTCTCCTCTGGACTTGCCTGAGGTAAGTCTCATGACATGCAGCTGCAAGGAACCTGCCTGGGCCCTTCTCAGCTGAGTGGAAGAATGCGGTGATTGACTGGTGATGTCTGGGGCCCTTCTGGGCTGAGTGGAAGAATGCGGTGATTGACTGGTGATGTCTGCACTGGGCTCAGGGATGGAGAGAGGCAGCCTGTGAATGGCCCTGCATCTGCCCTCCCAGGGCCATTTCACATACTCAGCAGATACAGACTGAGTACTGAGCCCCTGCTCTGTGCCAGGCTCTGGGCTAGGCCCTGGGTTACAAAGGTGAGGAAAGGCAGTCACAGTTTCCTGCTGGGGCTGAGAAGGGGAATGGGTGCTGTACTGCAAACAGAGGGTAGCCAGGGTCCTTGCCGTGTGACCTTGACCCACCTGCGCCTGTCTCCTGGTCCACAGTGGGCACAATGACACCTTGCCTGCCTGCACTGGTTGCCTTTCCAGGAATTTGCTTTTCTTTTATGCCTGGGCCTCTGGCTAGAAGACTCTGGCCCACAGTTTTCTCTCCTTTTTGAGAGCAACTGCTCAGGCCTTGAGATGCACCTCTCCCCACGAGCAGTCTCTCCCTGCTCTGTGCTGCTAGGGATTCTGCAGAGCCCCCACCCTAATGGGGCAGCGCTGCCGAGGACGGGCTATGGGTGCATCTTCCCTTTGGCTGTGGCTTCCCTACACCAGAGAAGGCCTGGCCTGCAGAGCAGGCTCTGTCCACCGGGCTGCGGCTGGCAGGGAGCTGGACCAGACAGCCTTTGACCTCTGGGAGGGCGGGCTCTTCATCTGTTTAGGTCCAACTGTGTGCTGAGGTCAGAAGGCCAGCCTTAAAAGCCGGTTCGGCCACTTCTTAGTCATGTTTGTTACTGAGCTGTCCTGTACCGGGGCAGCTCCATTTTTAGACTGGAGGCTCCAGACTTGAAACTTCAGAACACTGTTGTCTTTAGACTTCAGAACCCTGATGTGCAGAGTCAAAATGTAGCCAGAGGGCCGCAGTATACAGCAGGTGTTCAATAAAAAGCTATTCTGCCCTTTCCTTCCTTCCTAAAGTAGTATTCAGGGCCAGTATCTGTGTCTTGAGTTTCCAGGTGGAACACCAGGTCCTGGGGGAAACACAGGGACAGCCCAAATCCTCGAAAGCAGAGCCCAGAGAACAGAGGAGACCGAGGAGGGGAAAGGAAGATGCGGTCCTTCGAAGGGTTCTCAGCTGGCCTGGCACCCCCGGGCTGCCCTGTGAAGAGCAGGACCCTCGGCCCCCATGTGCTGCCCTCAACCCGGGTGCTCTGCTCCCCTGCCCCGCCGCCTGCTGGGAAGCGTCCCCATCCTTCCTTCCGCTGTGGCTCCCGCCTCTCGGTGCTGCTGCAGCCGGAGTGCTGGTAATAAAGGCACCTCTGTGCGTCTCTGGGGAAGCGGGGCTGGGGGCGGCGGCGAGGGGGGGCCCACAAAGCTCCCGCAGCTGTGTGTTTGCAAACAGGGGAGCTGAGCTGTGCAGAGGGGCTGAAAGCACTAATTGTCTTTAATTAAAGGAGGTTGGAGGCAGCGCAGGCTTTGACAAAAGAGATTTCCAGCCTGTTAGCAGCTTCAGCCTGCGTGGGGCTGGGCGGCCCAGGCGCGCCCTCCGCTTTGTCCCCGTGGGGCCTGGCCCTGCGGTGGGCACGGCCAACACCTGCCTGGCGGGGGTGGGGACGTGGGCAGCAGAGGCCAAGCACACGCAGTAGGACTGTGCAGAGGGAGACGGGCTCCTGGGGCCTCGGGAGAGATCCTCCTGGTACAACCCCCCATGCATTCACTCACTCAGCAAGCCTCCGAGCACTTGCAGTGTGTGTCCAGCCGGTGCTCAGAGTTGGGGAACAGAGATGTGACAGCCCTGCCTTCCAGGGGCTTTATTTATTTATTTATTTATTTTATTTTATTTTTTTCAGTACTAGGGATTGAACTCAGGGGCATTCTAACTCCCAGCTAGACCCCCAGCTATATTTTTTTAATTTTAGAATAGGGTCTTGCTAAGTTTCTGAGGCTGGCCTTGAACCTGTAATCCTCCTGTCTCAGCTTCTTAGGCACTGGGATTCCAGGCGTGTACCACTGTGCCTGGTCATCCTGGTATTATTATTGTTACTTTTTCTCTACTGGAAAGCATTCTATTTGGATGTTCTCCTGTGTAAAATGTGAGCAAATCTAGCTGGATCAAGTTCAAATCTTGGCACTGCCGCTCATTAGCTGAATGATTTTGAACCAGTGACTCTACCTCTCCGTGCCTCAGTTTCTCCACCTGTAAAAGGGGCTGATAAAACCGGACATACTCTAGGTTGTGTGAGGGTTACTGCGTTTGTACAGAGTACTTTACAAACATCGATGACTACTATACATTATTTATCCAACACTGTACTTGGCTGGGGTCCCCAAAGGCACTCAATTGACAGGAAGGACCCTGCCCTTGGAGGCCGGCTGGGTTCCAGGCCCAGCTCTGCCTGTCACTTATTCTGTGGCTCCCAGCCTCAGTTTCCCCACTCGTACAATGAAGGCTGAACAAGGCGGAGCATAGAGAGGGTTCTGTGCGCGAGGACAGCCTCCACTCTCCCTGCGCTCCGGGGAGCTGGATTCTCTGAAGAGCCCGCCTTGGCGGCTTCTGTTCCCTGATGCATACAAATGGGCTCGGCCTCCCACCCCAGGCAGCTCTCTTTTGTCTTCTCTCTCACCAGGCACACCCTCACACACATCTGCAGCCCCACAGCCGCCACACATGTGCGGGGAGAGCTCTCCACACGCACATGCACACGCACGCGCGCGGGCACACACATACACCTGCCCGATTCTCACTCCCACCCCCCCACCCCCACCCCATAGACTCACAGCCCCCACACACTCAAGGCTTGCTGACCCCGGGGTCCAGGGTGGGCGGAGAGGGGGGCTGCTCCGTGTCTGTGTCTGATTCCCTCCAGCTCAGCTGGCTGGGCTGGGTGGTCGAGAGAGGTGGAGGTGGGGGCAGAGGCGGGGGTGTCCTGGGCCAGACTTCTCGGGCAGTGGGAGGGGAGGTCAGCCCCTGAAAGGGAGGGCCACAGCTAGGCCACCAGGGGAGGGGCCGGTCTGGAATGTCCACTGTGGGGAGCACTACAGGAGGTCGGGAGACACCCCACACCCACTCTGGACCAACAGCCCTTTGCTTAATCTAGTCAAGGGTTCTGGTGAAGAGGAGACCGAGGTTCAGAGGGGCTGGTGTGGCTTGAGGACACACAGGCGGGATCATGTCACTCTGTCCTTTAGAATCGGTGGGCCTAGAGATGACAGGTGGAGGGTGTGGACTCCAGAGGCAGGTGGCTGGTCCCACCTGCAGGATTCTAGCCCTGAAGGGGTATTGGGAAGGAGAGGGGCACAGTGAGGGCTCAAGACCCCAAGAGCGACATGCAGGCTCTCAGCCAGGCATGCTCAGACTGGCCCCTACCACCGACTCCCGCTCAGGACCCAGGTCCCCCAAAGCCTCGTGGGCCAGCCTCCCGGTGGCCCCCGACCCTCACTGGCCAAGCTCAGGGGCAGATGGGTTCTGCTGGGGCTCTAGTTGGAGGGGCCGGGCTTGCCGCTCACCTAAGGGCAGGGCCCCGGCTTCTCTTTCGCCTTCTGTGGCCGCCCTGAGCACCTGTGTATCAGGCAGGACGCTGGGCATCTGAGCATCACACTGAGCCCTTCCAGGCCCAGCCGCCGGTCCCCATTTTACAGAGGAGAAAACTGAGACTAGGACAGGGGCAGGCCCACATGGTGTGTGTACAGCACGTGAACCGGTAGAGGCTGAGGCCCCCGCCCTGGTACGCAGGCACCCCTGGCCCTGCCTGAGCGGGGAGGCTGGGGCCGCTCCTCACCCCCTCTTGACCCCTGGGCGTCTGGGTGGAGGAGACAGGCTTTGCGCTCCAGCCCTCGGCTCAGCCAGGCCGGCCTGTCCAGGCAGGCAACTGGCCCCCTTAAGGGCTTCAGGAAGGAGGACAGGGAAGGGGCTGGGGTGAAATGGGGGAGGCAGAGGGAGGGACGCAGAACAGAAGCCAGATAAGGTAGAGACAGCAGGAGAGGAGAAGGAAAGAAGACAGGAGGAGAGGGAGGAGGGAGGGGCAGGAGGAGTCAAGTTCCGGGAGGCTGAAGGGGTGTGTGACAGGGAAAGACAGGTCTCAGGGCCAGGAGAGAAGCCCCAGACAGGCCAGGCCTGGAAGAGGCCAGCGGAGCTTGGCTGGGCAGGGAGGTGGAAGGAGGGGTCTGGGAGGGCCGTCCCGAGCGTCCTGCGCTGCTGTCCTGGCCCGAGGGTGGTGGTGAGAAAGTTCGAGTGGCTCTGCGTGCATCGAGTGTGTTTCGGAGCGTGAGTGGGTGTGAGCATGTGTGTTCAGGCCCAGGCGGGTGTGGGCAGCAAAGCGGGTGTCTTTTCTCCTCTCTTGGGTCCGCACACCCTCCCTGTCTTGGATTCCCGAGAACTGAGCTGGAAGATGAATTCATATTTAATACAGCCTTTGCCTGCAGGATGGGGGTGGTGTGGATATGTTGCTTGAAAAAAAAAAAAAAAGGGTTTTGGGCAAGGAAGAATTAGTAGATGGATTGCTTTAGGAAGAATTAGTAAATGAATTGCTTTAAAAAATTTTTTTTAGAGCCGGGCGTGGTGGCGCACGCTTGTAATCCCAGCATTTGGGAGGCTGAGACCAGAGGATCCGGGTTCGTGGCCAGCCTCAGCTACTTAGTGAGGCCCTCTGCAACTTAGTGAGACTCGGTTTCAAAATAAAGAATAAAAAATAGGCGTGGGGGTGTAGCTCGGAGGTAGAATGCCCCTGAATTCCATCCCCAGTACCGCAAAAAAAAAATAAATAAATAAATAAATAAAATAATTTTTTTTAAATCAATCTGTCCAGCCATCCACCTGTCTGGCGCAGGGACCATGTGATATCGGGCCTACCAAACAAACCCAACACAGGTGTGCCTGAGTGTAAACGGGGCCCCGTGCAGCGACGGGCTCCATGAACCCGGGACGGCCCTCTTGCCCCGTGGGGCCTGTTTCCTCACTGCACAGTGGGTGGTGACTCCTGCTCCCTGGGGTTGGTGAAGAAGGGCCAGTGCATGCAAGGCCAGCCTGTCTGAGAAATGCCCTTGTCTCTCTAATGGCACCGGGGCCTGTCAAGGACCGTCCCACACCTGGTGACTATTCACGAAGACCCCCAGCCTCCGAAGGCTGCCGGCTTGGCCAGGCCTGGCAAGTGACTAGCCTGTGCAGCCCACTGGGGCTCGGGGGGCAGGCCCTGCCCAGCCCAGGGGAGGGGTACCCACACTGCCTTGCCTCTAGGTCTCTTCAGGCTAGTTCTGCTCATCCGCCAGGGCTCAGCTCAGATGTCCCTCCCTCCAGGGAGCCGTCCAGGGTTCCATCCCTACCTCCCAGTCCCCACCGTGGTCTTCATAGACCTCAGCCCCCTTCATAGACACACACCACCTTCCATGCAGCAGGACCTCTTTGTCTCTCCACCCCGCCTCCCCCCGCCCTCCTCCCTTGAGCTCTCAAAGGCAGAGAACACATCAGATTGATCGGGCAGGGCTGGCCATTTCTGGAAGGGCTGGGACATGTACTGGTCCTGGGGCCGAGTGGCCATATTCTACCTGGCGCTGCTCTCCCTGACGCCCTCAGTCAACTCCCTTGGATGTCATATGGCTTCTCTTGGAGCCTCAGTTTCCCCAGCTGTAAACCAGAAGGGCAACTTTCACAGAGGTGGCTAGGGAAGGGCATGGCCCTTCAGAGGAGCAGCTGGAGGCAGGAGGGGCTCCAGACACACCCTTGGGGTTAACCCTCTCTCTTCCCTGCCCAGTCCACAGTCACGCTCGAAACGCTTTGGAAGTGAAGCTTCAAGACAACAGCCCACCCCTGCAACCAAAATCAAGCCCCAGTCCCCTCCAGGGTAGAGATTCAGGGGCCCCCTGCCCCACTGTGGCAGCCCCGAGCTTGGCTGCCAGCTCTGCTCTCCAGGCCTCAAATGGGGCCCACATAAGCTCAGTGTGCCGTCACTTACCCCAGGCACCCCTTATGGGCAGGGGTGGCCCACCCCCTGCTGGCCAGCCTGCCTCCCCCATTCCCCAGCTGTATTCAGAACCGCTGAGCGACCCCCTCCTCCACTCTCCTTCGGGACGCGGCATTCACCAGCATCACTTCTGGTCCCATCTGCAGAGCGCCCCACCCCCGGCAGCTAATCCCCACAAAGCCCCGCGCAGGGCCCAGCATGACAAGCAGGCCCGGCGCACCGCTGGCAGCTCGGCTGAGCGTGCTCAGAGGGGCCGAGGCGGGATTCGGTGCGCTGTCACTCTCTCCGTCCGCGCCTCTAATTGGATTCCCAACACGCAGAGGTCAGCAGAAACGCTGGAGAGACGGGAATCAAAGGGAAGGGGCGTCCGGGAGATAAAGAGAGGCATTCTTCCTGGGCCACAAAGACTGCAGCGTGAGGGGGCGGAGGGGACCCCGCGAGGGGCTGCCCATCTGGAGGGGGAAGGGGAAGCAGAGCCAAGTGCTGGCAGAGCTGAGGACCTGGTTCTCCGAGACGGTGCCACCCCAGCCCTGTGCCTCTGCTCGCGCACGCAGTGCCTCAGACCTGGACGCCATCCTGGCTTAGGGTCTGGGCATCCCCAAGGCCTGGGCATTCTTGGAATGTGGGGCCCAGGGAAGACTCACGTCGGCTGACCAGGGGTTTTGATCCTGGCATGCCACCTGCTCTCATGAAGCTCAGTAAGCCCCTACGGTTTCCTGGCCTCAGTTTGCTCCTCGGTGGAGTGGGGACGATGCCAGTCACCAAATGGGTGGTGGCCAGGATAAAGGAAGGGATGTCATCAGAGTCCTTGGAGCAGCACCCCTTTCCAAAGCTCCTCCCTGGCCTGCCACGCAGGCACCACCCCCTGTCCTCAGAAGGCAAAAGCACTTCCTGAACCTTACAGTGAGATGGAGAGCAGACAAGGGGAGAAGACAGTCCCCAGCCTGGTCGGGGGCGTCACCCCTCCCGGGTCCACCACGCTGTGCCTTGGGCAGAGGAGGAACCTGAGGCCCGGGAGGTGCAGCGTCCAGGGCCACGTAGCTAGACAAGAGCGGAGCCTGCATAGGAGCCTGACCCTGGCTGAGCCCCACTGTGCACCTCGGAGCCCCTTGGGCTTTCCTGTGCATGCCAAGCAGCTTCTCTGTGTACGTGCACAAGCAGCGGGGTGGGGGCGGGCCGGGATGGAGCGCGCTGCGAAGCAGAACCTATTTGCTTTAAGAACATTGGATCTGCTGACTTTGGTTCATGAAAGAGACAAGAAGAGGACCTCAAAGGGAATTTCTAAGAGACAGAAAATCAATGGCCCTGACATCCTGGCCCCCAGAAAGTCACACACACACACACACACACACACACACACACACACACACACACACAGATGCAGTGCATGCGCATGCACTCACAAATGCCCAATTTCAAGCG